>CAUYRT010080758.1:0-72172 GCA_963574885.1 Lepilemur ruficaudatus
GTGTGGTATACTGAAAACTAAGGAAATTTCCAGTATCAGTATTTCCATGGAACAAGCAACAGTTTCAAATGCAAGAGAGGGGTCTAGTTTTTTTAAAGTTTCTGCACAGTCAAGGAAACTATCACGAGAGCAAACAGACAACCTACAGAATGGGAGAAAATATTTGCATGTTATATATCTAATAAAGGGCTGATAACTAGAATCTATACAGATCTCAGGAAAATCCGCAAGAAAAAATCAAACAACCCTATCAAAAAGTGGGCAAAGAACATGAACAGAAACTTTTCAAAAGAAGATGGACTAATAGCCAAGAAACATGTGAAAAATGCGCAACATCTCTAATCATCAGGGAAATGCAAATCAATACCACAATGAGATGCCACTTATCTCCAGTGAGAACGGCCTTTATCAAAAAGTCCCCAAAAAATGAATGTTGGCGTGAATGCAGAGAGATAGGAACACTCATACACTGCTGGTGGTACTGCAAACTAGTTACAACCTCTGTGGAAAGTACTATGGAGATACCTCAAAGAGCTACAAGTAGAACTACCATTTGATTCCACAATCTCATTACTGAGCATCTACCCAAAGGAAAAAAAGGCATTCTATAAAAAAGATATATGCATTAGAATGTTTGTAGCAGCACAATTTACAATTGCAAAGATGTGGAAACAACCCAAGTGCCCATCAATACATGAGTGGATTAATAAAATGTGATATATGTATACAGTGGAGTTCTGCTGAGCCATAGAAAACAATGGTGATCTAGCACCTCTTGTATTATCCTGGATAGAGCTGGAACCCATTCTACTAAGTGAAGTATCACAACAATGGAAAAACAAGCACCACAGTTACTCACCATCAAATTGGTATTAACTGATTAACACTTAAGTGCACATATAGTAATAACATTCGGGGGTCGGGCAGATGGGAGGAGGAGGTGGGGATGGGAACATACACACCTAATGGGGGATGGACACCGTCTGGGGGATGGACACGCTTGAAGCTCTGACTTGGGTGAGGCAAAGACAATATATGTAACCTAAACATTTGAACCCTCATGATATGCTGAAATAAAACAAATTTTAAAAAAGATTACAAACATCTATAGGAGTTAATAACTGGGAGATCATTTGTGACCTCAGTGGGAACAATGTCAACTGAAAAGTGGGTTGAAAAGAATAGGACAAGTGAAAAATGACAATGTAGAGACCAGTCTTTTAAGATGTCTGTGTAAGCATGGAAAAGAGAACTTAGACAGTACCTATAGCATAAACGCAGGTCAGGTAGGGATGGGGGAAGGCAAAATCTTGGAATGAGAGAAATTTAAGCATGAGTGTATATGTCGAGAAAGAATTTAGAAAGAAAGAGATTAAAGGGCATCTTATCCTATGAGGATGGGAAAAAGGAGATCTCTGTGAGTAAAGACAGGGCAATACACGCACATACATGCACACACAGTCATGTGCCACATACTGACATTTTGGTTAACAACAGTGTTATTACAATAACATAAAATTATAAATACCATATATATTTTTTACTGTACCTTTTCTATGTTTAGAGGCACAAATCTGACCAAGCCCATCTGACCATTCATGTGTTACTTAACCAAGTTCGAGTTTCTACGACTTACCTCTCCATGCTCTTTAATGTCAGAGCTCACCCACACTATACACATTTTACTCAGATTGTGTTACCTTTTTTTAGGCAAACTCCTGTTCTCTCTCTCTCCCCCTCCCCTATACTCCAATTGACTGTTGAAAAATTATGACAAATTTTCTCACAATGATAGGTATATGAGCTTGGCATATTATCTTTACCCAAATATAATAGTTAGCATTTTACTCAAGAGTAGCAGGATGTCTTCACTGAGTAATGTTTTATGCCAGTGTTAGGCTTGGGTAGGATTGATAATTTTGATTATGTGCACTCCCACCCAACCAAACACCTCTCTAACAGGAAGTCACTTAATCCGCTTATATACTTTTTATTTTCTTGTCATGTCTTGCTTTTGTGTTTTGCCTGTTGACTAGGAGAAAATGTCTATTTCCAATATTAAAAGGGAAGGTCCTGTATCAAAACCTCACATGTACCCTATAAAGATATACAACTATTATGTATCCCTAATAATTAAAAATAAAATAAGGCTTTATGTTGCTATTTAATCTTTGGTATTGAGGAAGGAACAGATATACTTTTAAAATATAATTTCATGGCTGGGTGAAGTGGCTCACACCTGTAATCCTAGCACACAGGGAGGTCAAGGCAGGAGGATCACTTGAGGCCAGGAGTTCGAGATCAGCCTGAGAAACAGCAAGATCCCATCTCTACAAAAAATAGGAAAATATTATCCGGGCGTGGTGACACTCACCTGTAGTCCTGGCTACTTGGGAGGCTGAGGCAGGAGAATCCCTTGAGCCTAGGAGTTCGAGGTTGCAGAAAGCTATGATGATGCCACTATACTCTATCCCAGCCAACAGAGTGATACTCTGTCTCAAAAAGAAAAAATATATATGTCTGTGAAAAATATATATATATAATTTCATGACCAGCAGGCAAGGACAAGAGGCTGGATAAGATCAGGAGATACGTGCAGCTTTTATTTCCTACAGAATGAGAAGGAGTATTCATGTGAATAATATTAATGCTTACCTATGAAACATAGATCAAAGTCTTTCTTACCGGCTAAGTTGCATCTGAATATGAAGAAAAATGAATTTGAAAATAAAAGGCAGCACTTTTGAAGGCAGCCTTTGGGAAAGGACTAGGGTGATGAAACGATTGATTTCCTACTCTTCTCCTTTCCCTACATCTGCTCTCTAAACGACCTATTTTCAATTTTCATCTTACTCGTACAGGTCACAAGAAGATTGCTGAGAAGGCCATCAAAATTGTGAACATTGATTTTTTTAAAAATATACATAAAAGGATAAATGAGTAGATTGTGTTGAATGTCAACAGGAGAGAGAGAGAGAGAGAGAGAGAGAGAGAGAGAGAGAGAGAGAGAGAGAGAGAGAGAAATATCTAACTACCGTCTGCTAAAGTTAGTCAATTTCCTAAAGGAACATTAGAAAAAAATGTTTACAAAAATTCTTGAGGAAAATGACGACTTCAGTTCTTCCTAGTTGCTAAATGTCTTGACAGCCTTTTCTTTTTCAGTTACAATAAATCTGCCAAAAATAAAAAGTAAAGCAAAACTGTTCAGTACCATGTAAGTCTCTTTTCTTTTTCTCATGTTCTTCCTTGCTTGGTTTTTAAAGCATGAAACAATTCTGTTGCTTCAATGTATATAAAGAATAGCCAGAGTGTTTGCTCTGGGTCAGGGGTAAGGTAATTCTTGCATGAAATTAGGTATTCCTTAGCAGAGCTAAAAAATAAATTGAGTTGCTACCTTGGCTTACCAAGCTTCCAAGCAAGCTTCTTTTCTAAATTCCTTTGTGGATAGCTTGTCCTCTGCTTCTTCAGCCTTAAAGCACCTAATGGAAGGATTTCCTCCCACCTATGATGATTGAAAGAGAATTGCCACATGTTTTTTAAGGATCTAATGTTGTAGAAAATAAATGTTGTGGAATTGTGATTACATATGCACAATTAAACTATATTATTGGTAAAAAATGAACACAGCTACGTTACATATCTGGAGCTTCTCTCATACACACTGCAAAGTGAGTGCTACTAGTCTATTTCAACACTTACATAACACATATATATAATCGCAGTGCCCCCTAAAAAGTAAGAACAAAACGGGTATTTAACTTTCACAAGAGAGGGAATAAGCTAGACCTTCAAGAATACTGAGTGAAGAAAATACAAGTTCAGAGATGGGGATGAAAAATTGGGGTAAAAAGTAAGTTATGGGAAGTTTTGAATTTTGTAATTGGGAGTTTGTACCAATTTTGTAGTCAAAGGGAATTTTAAAGATTACCAAAGAGGGGAAACATAAAATAAAATCAGTATTTGAGGGACACATTATTAGTATGGTAGAATACCTAAGAAAATATGTAAATGATGATACTAGTAATGAGGGTTCTCATTAAGAAGCTACAGACCTGATTTAGGTTTGAGCAGTTTAGGTTCTGGAATAATGTGGTAGCTCTGTCAGTAAAAAGAAATTTAAAAAATGGACATCAGACACACTTTTTAAAGAAGAAAAATTGTGACTTTGATTCTAATTGAATATAGTTTAAAAAGCAAGTAAAAATAACATTTATCTACATATGTGTGTATGTGTGTATGTATGTGTATACATATATATATATATATATCTTTGATAAATATAGGGAAGTAAAGAGAGGAACAGAATTGAGGTTACAATGAATTCATTTTTATACACCTAGGTCTGAGACCATATTAAGTCATAAAGAAGTCTTTTTCATAGAGATTCACTG
Organism: Lepilemur ruficaudatus; assembly: GCA_963574885.1. Classification (NCBI taxonomy): domain Eukaryota; kingdom Metazoa; phylum Chordata; class Mammalia; order Primates; family Lepilemuridae; genus Lepilemur; species Lepilemur ruficaudatus. The sequence continues at coordinate 4,392 of CAUYRT010080758.1, forward strand.
TCTTCTTCTATACACAATATTTAACAATATCTGGTTAAATAATCACCACTTTGAGATAGATGAAGAAATAGGATAGAGAATCCCTGGGTTCAATTCCAAATACAATCCCAGTTTGTGATACAACAGCCTTTGCTTAAACATACTAGTAGAATATTCCATTCTCATTGGGGTACTTCTGATTATGAGAAGAAAGCTGTTCCTTACAAAAAGGCAAAATCTGTGTTCTGGGATATACTTCAGTGACCTCAGTTCTGCACCTTACAGCCATAACAAAAAATGCAATCTTGCTTTTGGCAGAAAACTACTCATAGTGTATGTTTGTGTGTGTCACCTAGGCTAGAGTGCAGTGCATCATCAGAGCTCACTGCAATCTCAAACTCCTGGGTGGAAGCAATTCCCCTGTCTCAGCCTCCCGAGTAGCTTGGACTACAGGCATGTGCTACCACACCTAGCTAATTTTTCTATTTTTAGTAGAGACAGCGTCTCGCTCTTGCTCAGTCTGGTCTCAAACTCCTGGCCTCAAGCGATCCTCCTGCCTCAGCCTCCCTGAATGCTAGGATTACAGGCATGAGCCACTGTGCCCAGCCTCTTCATAGTATATTAATATGACAAGATATAGTTTACTGTACCTTCTATTCTTTAGGATAAATTATTGATATGATAACTTATAGTTCACTGTACCTATTACTATAGAATAAATTAGTTTCTTAAACTAGTCTTCAAGTTATTTGCTTTCTATCTCTTCACCTTTTGGTGTTTCTTCTCTGGCAGCACTCCAATTTGCTCTCTTAAACTATGATGGTCAGATATGAATACTCTTGCAGATACAGTCTCATTACAGAGCATATTTGGACTTGGTTGTTTTAGCAAGTTTGTTAAGGCAGACGTCCATGCCACCAATGTGGTATATTGGCTCATTTATTTGTTTAAGCTCAAATGTATTTCATCTAAAATGCTACACAGTTAATTTTTTTTTTTACCCATCTTGTTGATTGCTTAAATAAAGTTATTAATTGTAACTTTCTCATCAGTTAAAACAGGCACACACACATACACACGCACATACCCTACTGATATATAGCAGCAGTCCTCAACCTTTCTGGTACCAGGGACCAGTTTCCTCTAAGACAATTTTTCCATGGACAGGGGTTGGGGATGGTTTTAGGATGATTCAAGCACATTACATTTATTGTGCATTTTATTTCTTTCATGATTACATTGTAATATATAATAAAAAAAATTATACAACTCACCATAATGAAGAATCTAATGTACTGCTGATCTAACAGGAGGCAGAGCTCAGGCAGTGATGCAAGTGACGGGGAGCAGCTAAAAATACAGATGAAGCTTTGCTTGCTCAGCCTCCACTGACCTCCTGCTATGCGGCCTGGTTGTAACAGGCCACGGACCCAACTGGTACCGGTCTGTGGCCCAAGGATTGGGGACCACAGATATATAGGACCACTTACCATAGTAGCAGACCAAAATCTAAGAAAGTTTGTCAAGTCTACCTTAAAGGATCTCTTCACTAGGATCAAAAGAAGAGTCTTCAAATCCACTTCAGATAATTTCTCCTGCTGATTAAATTTGACATTTATATAACACAAGCCATCAGATGACATTTAGCTAATGCCTGAAATGGGTAAGCCTATTAAGAATGGCTGAATATTTTTCTTGAGGTGTCATCAAAAGTTAAGCTTTAATAAGGAATAAAAATTCAAGAGAAGAAGTTTTACAACACATAATTGAAGGGACATGCTGAATCAAGATTTGAGGAGAATATTCTTACACTTGCATAATTTAGGTTTGTATTCTTTCTTACATAGCAGCTTTTAATATATAATTCTTAACTTGATGAGGAAGCTTATTACTGTGAAACCAAAAATGTTTACTTGAAATCTGAAATGGACTAAACTGGATGGAATTTATTCCAAAGAGGCCTTGGTGATGCTTGTATTATAAAAATCCACATAGAAATAGAAGAGGAGTTAAGTATAGTCATTAAAGCACAAGGTGTGAAAATAAGTGTTCAGTTAATGCTACCTTGATTCAAATAGTGAAAAATATTGGGGACGGATGCTGAGAGTGAAGGAAACTTTCATATCTGTGTAAATTTGATTAATAACTGGGCATATAAAAAACAAAGCTGGATCAGATTAGGCTAAAGTACGAATAGAACTTGAAATAATAACTTTTGATGAAGGAGAAAAGACACAGCAATAGAGGAAATAAATTATTTAGTGACTAAAGTTAACTGTAGATATTGGTGGTCATGTATTTCAGTGAAGAACACTTTGTTTATAGCCACAAACCAAATTCATCACAATTTCTGATTAAAGAAATTACAGGTGTAGAGAGTGTAGTAGGTAGAATAATAATATTTACAGGCTCTGGAGATTGGTGCTTAAAAGTAAAGATTAGAGTGCTAAAATTTCACTAATTTTGTACTTAAGGTAGTCCCAGAAAAAAGTGGATTACTTTCCCTTTGGTAATAAAACAGGTAACAGTGTCAGTAATTTCAGAAAGAAAAAGAAAACAATACCAACATAATGGCCATTTTATTTACAGTTGAATATAGAAATCAGATATTTCATTCTAATTACAATGAAATAAGGATTAGTTGAAAATCCTATTTTTCCCCCACACAATGGAAGATTAATACCTCTATTAATAATTATCTTCACCCACAAAAAAATATCAATGCAGGTTTAAAGAAACAGAATTTTCAGGAGGAGAAAAATTATAATAGCAATGGCAACACTGATTATATCAATAGTCATTAATTACTTTAACTTAGTTTTTATAAGTTTAAAAGTATATTTGCAATTTAGGGATACCACAGAAATTATTCTAAGCACTCAGACTGAAGACAAATTTATCAAAGTTGGGACTCAAGGAGCAGCAAGAGTAAGAAAGAAGGTAAATGAGATAGTATACTCTGAAGACTAGAGACAGAAAGGCAACTGAAACCACCAGGAGAACATGGTCCTGAAATATTTTTTGTTTATTCACCAAACTATGAAAATAAAGGGGAGAGGAAAAAATAAGAGAGTGGTCTTAAATTTTTTGAAAAATAGTTAAATGATTTACTTCTCTAAGTATTTTGAAAAGATCAACAATCTTGGTTGAAATTATTTTTCTCAGAAAACCAAATATTTTTGAGTAGTATTAAGAGGAAAAACTTTTAAAATCCTTTAATACTTTTATCTTAAGTAGCTAAAGGTACTGCTTAATTTTAAATCAGGGCACGCTATCATTAAATATTCACTTTTGAATTTTATTTAATGAATATGTATGAAACACCTTTTATGTACAAATAGAAATATGCTGGTATACACAGATAAACAAGACAAAGTATTGTGCTGGAAATTTGGGGGGTTCAAATGGTAAAAACCAACTGAAACCAGCATAAGTAAAATAATGGAGGGGGGCGGGTTGTGGAGAGTTGTACTTTTATCCTCAGGCCCAGCTGAGTTTCCAGGTGCTCCGACAACTACCACGTTGCCTCAATGTTGGTCTTATTTTTAAGCAGTCTCTTCCCTTGTAGTAGCAAGTTAACCATTGACAGTTCTAGGCTTTCTTCATTTTCACAGCTTATTACCCCTGTGAAAAGAGTCTCCTACTCAACACTTCAAAGAAACTCCCGAGGAAGGCTGGTTAGCTTGGCCTGTATCATTAATTCATCCCCAAAACAGTTACTGGAGCCATAAGGTTGAAGGTCTGATTAGGGGACTTCACTCCAGCCACGTGGAGTGAGAATGAAGTGAGGAGATAGTTCCTCAAAGAGATGCTAACTAGACATAAACCAAGTGTCTACCTCAGATGGTTAGAAGAACTCTTTATGTTAGATGAATAAGAAGATCTGAGTTGAGTCCTCACTCTATTGATTTGTACCTTTAGTTAGTCACCTAATCTCATTAACTCTCAATTTCTTGTAAAGTGACGTCATAAACAGTTGGTCTCACAAGATAATGGAGTATTCTGTTCACCAAATGACAATTCCAGGAAAACACAGTTTCCCAGTTTTACTGCTTCTTCACTAGTACTCCTTCTTGTTGTCTTCTGCTGAATCCTTCTCTTGCAGTTGATCGCTAAATGTGGAACTGACCTGCTCTCCTGACATCTCTTTAAATGACCTCATCTTCTTTCATGGGCTTAAATACCATCTATAGATTCAAAATATTTAACTCCAACTCTGATTTCTCCCAGAAACTCCTGAATCATGCACCTAAATGTCTACTTGACATTTCCACATGAATGTTTAATAGAACCAAAACAGAACTTCTGATATCATGAACTCTCAAATCTACTTTCCTCCTGTGTGACCCCCATATCAGTAAAAAGCATTGAAAATCATGCATATACTTAAGACAAAAACTCTAGGATTTATTCTTGATTTTGTTTTTTTCTTTATCTTTCTCATCTACCTTAATGACAAATCATGTAAATTCTACTTCCAAATTTTATCCAAAATTCATTGTCTCTCTCCAACTTTACTATCAACAGTCTAGCCCAAGTGATCATTATCTCTTGGCTTGACAGCCTCCTAATTGTTCTCCCTTGACTTCTTATATCCCATTCTCCATAGAACACCTATATTATTTGTGATAAAATGTAACTTAGGTCACATCACACAAAACTTTCAAATCTTAACTCAGCTTTGTATCTCATTCGAAGTAAAAGCGCTCATCTCTAGTATTTCCTACTAAGCCCAACATGATCTGGCCCTCATTATCCTTCATATCTCATCTCTGACCATTTCTATTCCTCAACCACACTAGCTCATTCTTGCCATAGGGGTTTTGTTTCAGCTTCTCCTTTGTCTATTCTTCCCCTTCATCTTCTCAAGACTGATTCGTTCTAGTTAGCTATCAATTCAAATGTCATCTTTGCAGAATGTTGTTCTCCAATTACTTGATCAAAAAAGTTACTGCCCGATCTCACTCTATTACAGAAGTCTACAAACTTTTTCTGTAAAGTACTAGATAGCAAATATTTTAGGCTTGGCAGGCCATATGTTTTCCATCACAGCTAATTGACCTTGGTGTTGTAGCAGGAAAGTAGCAATAGACAAATGTGTAAACAAATGAGTGTAGCTGTGTTTGGATAAAACTTTATTTGCAAAAACAGGCCAACGTTGTTTGTAGGATTTAAACTCCATTAGAGCAGCAGCAACCTTGCTTATCTCATGCATTATTTTATTCTCAGCACCTAATGTCTACAGTATGGAGGGAAATACTTATTGAATGAATGAATGAATGAATAAAAAAATAAATGAATAAAACTGGCATACAAAATTGAAAACACTACAGAAAATTCAAAACACCACTTCAGAGAGCTTATCTAATTTTTCATTAGGATAAGAAAGATTAGAAAATTATTACTATAAGTAGATGATTTTACTATTTAAAGGCTGGCCTTTATTCTTTTTCTTCCCCCCCAATGGATAATTTACATAGCTCCCTCACCCTTTCCTTTATGTTAGTGTGACAATTTTCTATAATAAACTACTTAAAGAGAAACTTTGGTCAAGAATGGCAAAAAAAAATCACTGCTACTTTTAAAAAAACATAATATTTGCACGATATGTGTTTTCAGTGTTCCCTAGGGGCTGGCTTTCCCCACCAACCAATGGCAGAACTGCGGTCACCCACACGGTTTGTCATGCTGGATGGCAGAGGCTCACTCAGCTTCACGTTATCCGGAGGCCCTGAGTGGAAGACTCTCAGGTCTTGAAATCCCAAACTGTCACGGCTCCATGGACACCAGCAGTGCAAAATGTGCGACAATGCTGCTTGTTCACCTCATACATAGACACTTGAGTGATGCTATTCTGGCGCAGCGTCTCCAAGGCTGTATTGCGGCGCTCGGCGGTGGCCCTCTTGTCCACGCCGCGGAAACGTTCCTGGCAGACATGCAGCTGGACGCTCTGTTTTGGACTGTATAACTTGGAGACAAAGGTCAAGCAGCTGTGGTCATCGTAGTTAAAGAGCACTGGGCAGTTGGCATGGCCGGCAGCCACAACGCTATTCTCCGAGACAAACGATACACTCAAGGAGCCGCAGGAACTCTGTTTCAGGGTTGAGACCTGCACGCTTTTTGAGGCATCAGCAACAGGTACAGCGCTGTGGTAACTCTCCCAGGCCGGAGGCTCCCACTGGCGAAGAAGCTGACCCCATGCACCAGACGCCTGTGCCACTGGCCCCCAAACTCTGACATCGGCTGACCACTTCTTCAGGATACGGAGAAAACACTCTGCATTTGAAGTCACGTGATCCTGCTGCCCGCGAAACATTGCTGGGATGCCAATCCAAGCTGAGGAGCGCATCGGCTCTTTAATGTCCTTGCTTACTCACCAGTCCTTTTCAGACTCGAAATAACAAACAGAAAGGAGCCGTGCTCCACTGCCCTCAGCGAGTTTGTTCTCTAGCGGGGACCGCTTCACAAAAGTGGCTGTGCAATTAGTTCTCAGGATCACCAGCGTTGGCCTCCAGACACCATCTTCCTGACTCCAGACACAGGCATCGCGGGCTGCCCCACAAGTGACGATGTGGTCGCTCCTCCGAGCCCAGTCGATACCTGTGATGTGCCCGCCGTGCTCCTTGAGTCCGTGAGCTTTCACCCACTGGCTCCCGTTTTCCTCACAGATGTGCACTTCGCGATTGTTGAGGCTAAGGGCAATTTGAATACGATCCCTGTTCTAGGCATGACAGGTGACTGGCTCTAGTAAAAACTGATGCAGGAGCATTATTCTTAGTGTTTTCAAAGAATTGGAAGCTGGGGTAGGGGCAGTCCGGACCGGAGCGCAGGATTCGTGGACTCTGATCAGTAGACGCCAACAGGCTCCTCGGGCGCCGGCGGAGGACCTGCATTTACTCTTCAGGTACAATTATATTACATAATGACAGAAAGTACAAAGGGAAATTTAAATCATGATTACACTGTGTGTGTGTGTGTGTGTGTGTGTGTGTGTGTATTTTACAGATTCTATTCATTTTTGTTTTATATTGAGGCACTTCTCTTAGGCCAGTGGTTCTCAAACTGGGTGATTTTGCCCCCCAAAGGACATCTGGCAATGTCTGGAGAAACCTTTGATTATCACTTCTTGTGGAAGTCGAGGGGATGGGTACTACTACCAGCTAGAGGAGAGAAGCCAGGGATGCTGCTAAATATCCTACATTGCGCAGGACAAACCCTCACAACACAGAATGATCTTGTCTAAAATGTCGATAGTGCTGATGTTAAGAAACTCTATCTTGCACTTGTTTCCTATGAAAATAGATCTTTGTTGTTACTATTTTTAGAAAACTTCCCAAGGAATTTCAAGATGCTATCTAAATCTGTAGACTAATTTTGAAAAATTGTGAGAAAGCAAATTGTATTTCTTAAAGGCCATAACTTTTGTATGAGATACAAAGCAATTTTGAAGGGTTCACTTCACTTAGGGGGGAAAAGAAAAACTTACTGCCACATTTGTATTCCAAGACATTGCAGCCAATCAGATAACCTCCTAGAGGAGTCAGACTTCAGGTTGCCTGCTCATGGACTCATAGAGCATTAAATGCTACCACATTTCATAATATTCATTGGCCAAGTGACAATAATGACAGTAAATGTAAGCTGACATCCTATTGCAACAACAAAACAGGAAAGGAAGGAAGGAGCATTCCAAGGGCAAGAACAATACAGCAAATATCCTTTTATAGTTTTCATGTAAGCCCAGTGACTTTGTTGTTGCGTTGCTGCTACCACCCATTGTTGAGTTAAACTGGCTCCATGCCACAATATCTCAACAAGTTAACCTCAAACAAACAATGCTATAGTTTCTTGACACTTGATGCTAGAAGTAATTCATCTCATATTTCTATTTTTTAGCTCTCCATAGAATATAGCATGAAACTCTTGGTATAAATACATACCTATTATTAAGGATAATAAAAAATAACTTTTAAAAAAATGTAACTCATACTTCCCTAACATAGTGGGGAAGCAGGTGTGTGTGTGTGTGTGTGTGTGTGTGTGTGCGTGAGAGAGAGAGAGAGAGAGAGACAGTGATGGGAAAGGAAGTCTAGAAGACAACCAAAGGCAATGTTTGTAAATCTTGATGCTGTTTATATCATTAAACAAGTAACAGGTATTGGACATAAATAACATGAGCAATTAAGTCTTTATAAAACTCTACGGTGCTTCATTATTCAAATTCTGCTCCTATCTCTGCAATTATGCCTTCCCTGTCGGCTTCTCAGGAATGTCTTCCTTCTGTTTTCTCATGTGGATATCTGTTAAAGTTCTGTCTTTGATCTCTCTCTTCTCATTCTGTATTCTGCTTTAGTGTTTCATCTGTTCTAATGGCTTCAACTATCACTTTCCTGCCAATGACTTTCATGTCTTTATCTTTACCATTCACCAACCTCAGAAATATCTATTTTTCATTTTTAATAACTATGGATTTTCTATTTGAAAATATTCTTGGTACCTTAATTGCATACGTCTAAAACTCAGCTCATAGCTTGTGGACCTTTTCCACTGATGCCCATCTCATTTATCCCATTGGGAGCAACACAGAAATATAGAAGTTACCCTGGTCCTTCCTTCCTACCCTGGTACAATTTCCAATCCATCATAAAATGCTACTCTTCTATCTCTGAAATATTCTTTAACAGGTTCACTTTCCCCCTGTTTCCCACCACCACACTGGTCTATATTACCACTTCATCCTCTGATTATGATACTTTCATGCTTAAAATTTTTCAATATCATCCTATTACTCTTTGGGTAATACACCCTTTAACAGCAACTATAAGGACCTGCATGGTCTAACTCTTTCTTGCCTCTCTTGTCTAAGATTACACCTTCCCTTCCCTCACCCTCTGCGTTAGCCACATGACCACCTTTCCATTTCTTACACAGTTGTCTTCCTTCTTCTTTCCACAAGGTACTGTGGTGGTGATGGTTGTTGCTTTTACAGCACACATACAACCTCTGTTTTGGAAGGTCTTTTACTGCCTTCTTTTTCTATGTGACTCCTTCTACTTGTATTTCAGATTGCAGTTTAAGAGTCATTTTAGTGAGGTCAGGCACGGTGGCTCATGCCTAGCACTCTAGGAGGCCAGAGTGGGAGGATTACTTGAGGTCAGGAGTTCAGCCTGAGCAAGAGTGAGACCCCCATCTCTACTAAAAATAGAAAAATTAGCTGGGCATGGTAGAGCATACCTGTAGTCCCAGCTACTCAGGAGGTTGAGGCAGAAGGATTGCTTGAGCCCAGGAGTTTGAAGTTGCTGTGAGCTAGGCTGACGCTACGGCACTCTAGGCCAGGCAAGAAAGCCAGGCTCTGTCCCCTCCCCCCCCAAAAGAGTCATTTTCATGAGGGAAACACTACCCCTAGAAGCACTAGAAGTACTCTTTTTTATTAAAGTCTCAATTGTAACTAGGTATCCCCTTTATAGTGTTTCTCACATTTGTTATACTTTTAAGTTTGTATTTGTTTCTATTATCAAACAACACAGATGTCTTCCCCAATAGACTATAATCTATCTGTTTGCACTTATCATTTTATCCACAGCATTAGCACAGTTTCTGGCACATATTAGGATATTAATAAATATTTCTTTAAAGTATAAATAGATATTAAACTCATCACTTTGACAGATCAATCTATCCCCAAATGTTTGACATTTCTGAATCCTCCAATTCTGATAGTATTTCTGTCATCTCCTAAACTCCAGGCCCATATTTTCAGATCTCCTCGTCTTCTCTCTCTGTCTCCCTTGCTACCTACACCTGTGTTGCCAGGTACCATGAATCCTGCATATCTAGAGCATATTTCCTGTAAACTTTCTCAATGTCATTGCTGCTGTCTCCTGGCACGGTGGCTCCCATCCTGTCTCTGGACTACTACAAAATTAACCACCTGGATTCCACATCTAATTTCTTCTTATATCAACATTTCTTCTGGTTTTCAAAAAACAATACTTATGTTACTCTTATGATCAAAATGATTTTAGGATCTCAACTGTCTGTTTGATACAGTATGTTTGTCTATTTGATACGACATCCAGCATCAGCTTGTCTATAATCATGACTCAATGAACATTTGCCTCTTTAGATTATCTCTAAACATTCTCCTTATCATATCCTATATATCAATCAAACTGAAATTTTTTGTGTACCAAATGCATGCCTTGTGTTTACCACTTCCAGAAGTTTCTCTGTAATAATTTCTCCCTATAGCTTCTTGTCCTTTAAGCACAAATTCTACTTCCTCTGCAGTCTTTTCTGATTCTTCCATGCAGGCATATCTCCCTCAAATGAACCACTACAGAACTTTTCACCTTGTAGTAGCTTGAATTCATGTCTTATTTCCTTCTCTACACTATCTTCTTACAGTCCAGGACTCTTTCTTATTTATCAATGTATAGAGTACAATGTTTAATTACAGGGCTTTGGACATAAATGATGTTCAATAGATGGTTATATTTAATGAATTGCTTTATTTCTTTCTTTATGTCTCCTATGCAGCTTTAGTCTATGAAGAATAAATATTTTCTTATGTATTTTATGTTTTCCTTTTAGTTTTTCTGTATCATTTTTGAAAAGACAGCCAAAAAATAAAGGTTTATGAAGTCCATCTTATTTACCTTTCTTCAAAACAGACAAAATGATAAGAGTAAAATTTTAATTATGATCTGAGAACAAGGAGCATAAACAATTGTTAAAAATTAGTACTTAGCAAATTTTAAAAAACTGAAATCATACCATGTATCTTCTCAGACCATAGTAGAATAAAACTAAAAATCAACTTCAAAGGAACTTTCAAAACTATACAAATATGCAGAAGTTAAACGATCTGCTGCTAAATGATCTTTGGATCAATGATGAAATCAAGATGGAAATTAAAAAAAAATTTTGAATCAAATGACAATGGTAACACAAGCTACCAAAATCCCTGGAATACAGTAAAAGCAGTGATAAGAGGGAAGTTCATAGCACTAAATGCCTACAACAAAAAGGAAGGTAACAAATTAATAATCTGATGTCTCACCTGAGGGAACAGGAAAATCAAGAACAAGCAGACACAAAACCAGCAGAAGATAAGAAAAACAAAAATTAGAGCAGAACTAAATGAAATTGAAACCAAAAAAGATAAATGATTTTGTTTATTTTTGAGAAGATACACAAAATCAACAGAGCACTAGCTAGATTAACCAAGAAAAGAAGAGAGAGGATTCAAATAAACTCAATCAGAAATGAAAAAGAAGACATTACAGCTGATAACACAAAAATACAAAAGATCATCCAAGACTATTACAAATACCTCTATGCACACAAATTACAAAATCTAGAGGAAATGGATAAATTTTTGGAAACACATAACCTTTCAAGCTTGAATCAGGAAGGAACAGTAATCCTGAACAAACCAATATCAAGTAACTTGAATCAGTAATAAAAAACTTCCCCCCCCAAAGCCCCAAACCAGATGGATTCAAAGCCAAATTCTACCAGACCTACAAAGAACTAGTATCTATCCTACTGAAAGTTTTCCATAATGTGGAGAAGCAGGGAATTCTCCCTAACTCATTCTATGAAGCCAGTATCACACTAAGCTCTCTACACTTTCGATAAAGGTCTGATAACAAGAATCTACCTAGAACTCAAAAGAATTAACAAGAAAAAAACTCAAACAACCCCATTTATAAATGGGCAACGGAAATGAACAGAAGCTTTTCCAAAGAAGACAGAATAATGGCCACCAAACATATAAAAAAATGTTCAGTAGAGCTTTTAAAGGCTTTTCTTAACCACATACAACATAATTCCCTGTATAAATTTTTAGGGAAAATCAATGAGAGGGTTAGCGTAACAATAACTAATGAATGTCATTGGCCCGAAAATTGTCTTTGAACTTAAAATTTAACAAATGTTAGTGTCAGAAATAAAATATTACAGATTGCCCTTTCATTATAAAAACAACATATCTATGACAGTAAGGAAAAATAATATCAAAATTCACAATCTCTAACACAACTGTTTATAGTTTTGCATGTTCTTTTCAACTTTGTTGACGTAGCTACAAATCACTTATTTAAATTACAGTAATTATTTTGTATTTTTGATTTTTGCTACCATTTATATAGTCACTATTTTAATTTTTACATATACTGTACAAATATCATTGTAATGGCTACTTAATGGGTTATTCAGTTGATTTACTGTAACTCATATTGTTAGAATTTAGGTTCAATTTTTTGACATTGCAGATGATGTTGTAGGGAACATATTTTTGCCTGTGGGGTTTTCCTTTTTAGGATTATTTCCTTAAATTAAATTTGGAGTTTAAATTTAGAATTACTGGGTCAGAGTTACTTTTATGGCCCTAAAGTAATATTCTGTTTTATACTTTTAGAAATAGTTTTTGTTCTTCCAGCCAGAGCACAAATGACAGGTAAGGTTTTAGTTTCAGTGAGTGAGGGGGTCATAATTATATAAGTCATTTATGTTCTTAATGCATCCTGAAGATTTTGTGGTCTTAATATGTTCCTGCTATTTGAGGTCTGCCTGAAAGGGCTTCTGTTAGGGGTTTCTGCTAATTAAATTGAATTGGTCCAGTTTTGTAGCAAACAGGTAGCTGATTATAGTGTTTTATTCCCTCATTGCTAGATAAAGTTTCAATGAAAAAGGGAAGAATATCAGCTCGAGAACAAAAGTAGTTTGGAGTTGTGCTGTGAGTTTTAAGGAGCCATCACTTGGAGCTTGCCAACTTTGTGTTTTCCCTCTTGTGGCCAGATTTCACTTTCATGCTGCCTTTCACTTTGTCCTCAAAGGCTTTCCAGTGCTCTCTGGTGTCAGTCTTGCTTCTCAAGTGAGTGTGTCCTCAAGGGTGGAGCCTGGGCAATCTGGGAAGGTAACTTTGATTTGGGAATGCCAGTAGAGTATGACTCTGTGGTGAACATGGGTGGGTACCTGTCCTGCCTGGCGGGAGTGAAGTGGAAATCCCTCAGGATTGCTGTAAACCTGGTCCATTGATACCCTCCAGTGTGGGAAGATACTGCTCTGAATGACTGCACTGCTGCCAGTGATGTTAAAAAGTCTTCTGAGAGACCCTACAAAATGTGTAGGTAGCTGCTTAGAATGTGTTACATGAGAAAGCAGAATACAAATGGTTTAGATACTGTGCAAGTATCCTAAAATTTTTGTATATGGTCAAAAATAAAGCTATTTATAATAAAGCCTCAAATAGCTATTAGCAGGGTATGGTGAGATTAAAAGGCATTTCTTTTCTTTTTTTCTCTTTTGCACCAAAATGTCCTCCAGTGTTTTAGCACATTTATAGTAGGGTTTTGAAGTTATTTTTGCAAACTAGATACCAAGGATTCTAACGTCTGCGAAGTGAAATTGAAGGAAGAGGATTTGAGATTCTGGTTAAACCACTGGAAGGGGAAGATGACAATGGCAAGCTTTTGTCTGCCTATCTTTTGGAGCTGAAATGAGCACCCTGCCCATTTTGTTATATGCCCACATGAGTGGGTTGTAAGATCTTTTTAGGGAAGAAGTGTATCTTTAGCTGAAAGAAAATTTCTCACTATCCAAGTCATTTAGAAACCTAAAGCACAGTTTTTGAGGTATGCAGGCATGCCTTCAGTATCCTTTGGCCACCCCTTTCTGTACTTTCTCCACTGCCATGATGTATATGCTGAACAGCCAGTTCCCTCTTCCTGCTCACGAAAGCCCAGCTCCATTGTGTATACCTTGTGTGCAGCAGTAGAGTGCAGAGGTAACGAATACTGGTTCTGGACTCAGATTCTTGATTTTGAGTCCTGGCTGGTTCTGTGATTTTGGGCTCTCTAAGGCAGTTTGCTCATCTATGCAGTGGAGGCCACAGAATATCCGCTTGCGAGGTGGTTGTGAGGATTACACTGGTTAATACTAGTGAAGTCATGAGCACAGTGCTTGATCCATCATACTCAACTGTAGTGATGATGATGTATGTATGATAAATCTTCTAGGGTAGGTTTTTTTCTCATTACCAATGTATTCCTTCTAATTATAAGAAATCAGAAAAATACAGAAATGTACAAAGAGGAGAATAAAAATAACTCATAACTCCACAGTAGATTTTGCTTTTTAAGTCTTCTCTGATAATGAAATAAAAGGTGTTTGCCATTTGGGGAAGTAAGGGTGTCTATAAATGAGGTGTTTCCAGTACCCCTGAAATAGATCCCCCTTTTCTGTTAGTACCTGTGCCTAGCACAGTACTGGGCTCATCGCCACTCAGTAGAGTTAGCTTCATGTCTTGGTTCTACTGCTAAATTTTGTGACTTGGGCAAATCACTTAAATGTTTCTATGTATTCTTTAAGGCAAAAGACTAGGGTTAGTTTAGCTTTGTCATTCTTTCTTCTCTTAACCTTTGACTTATTTGATCTATAGTTTTGTTCATTTCCTTTTTATATCTACAATGAGTGGAGCAGAGATGACTTTGCACGTCTCAGCTAACAAATTTTGAGCACCAGTTAAGTGCTAGACACTCTTCTGGCCCTGGGAATTACAGAACCAAACAATACAGACGTGCTGTCTGGCTCCCTGGATAGAGAAGGGCAAGCATCCTCAAGATGGTGTGATGAAAGCTTCTCGGAGGGGGTTGGGGAACAGGATCCAATGCGAGTACTTATGCGAATACTTACTGCAACATTTCTAATTGCAATGAAGTGAAAAGAAAGGGGTGGCGAAATGGGCACCCAGCTCAGAATCAGTAGGCCCAGGTTCATCTGCTGTCTCTGTGAGAGCTCAGTTTAATTCAGTCACGTGAGTGCCTGAAATGTATCCAGCACCTGCTTTCTGGGGTTGGGGATGTGCAGATCCTGCCCTCACGGAGCACCCAGTCAAGCTGGGAAGGCAGGTGCCTGCTGTGAAGGGTACAGGGTGCTCTGTGTGTACATAACAGGGAAATCTGCCTGTCTCTGTTACCTCTTTGGAGTGTCTCTTGGAGTCAGATGTGATGCTCCTGTGAGGTCAGGAACAAGAGAGAAAAATGAGTGGACCCCTTAACCCTAAGGCTCTTTGAGGATTTCCTGGTTGCTCCTGACTCAAGTTGAGGAATGTTACTTAAAGGTTTGGAAGGATGAAAGCCACACATTGGCCATTGCTATTTTCTCTAGCTGCCATTTGTCAGCCAGTTAATGGCAACAAGTAACCAAGAGGTCCTGAATGCGGTGACTAAGCTGCAAATGGGCACATGACCCGCCAAGGCATTCAAATATAGCAACATTGAAGCTTTACTTCCTTGGCACAAAGTTCGCTTATCTCTTATTCTATGAAAATCATAGCAAAAAGATATTACTTGGGTTGGATGTTGGGGTTTCGTGTGTGTGCACACACGTGCAGGTGCTTGTGTATGGAATATTATGCTAGGATTAAAAAAAAATGTTCCTTAAAAAGAACTATCTAGTAAAAAATAGATTGAGAAGACTAACTTCCATTTTGTCTCTGTTTCTAAATCCTAGCACAGAACTTGCCACCCTGGGTAGCATGGGAGTGTTCGATAATGGATGGATAGTCTGTGTCATGAACAACCTGCCTGACTTATCTGGAATTCCCAACATATTATACCACACCCAGTTCCCATATTCCCAAACAATATTGTATTTGCTCTTTCAGTGAAACTTTATTTGTGTAAGGAAACTTTATGATGTACAACAGCATGGCATAGCCTAATCTATCATTCCATTCTCCACGTGGATCATAACTTTATAAAATGACCTTTTTACTGCTGGAGTCATGCCACAGTACAACTTCCAACAATTTAGCTGTTTCAGTAATGTTAAAGGAATTTAGATATCATTTTCTTTTGGTCCAGGAAGATTATTTTCCCATCGTGCAAGTTTACTAGCCATAGAGTTAATAACCCTCACCCTTACATCAAGTCAAATAGTTAAATTACACTGGGAAACAATTTTCAGTGGACATTTAATTCAGATATTGTTCCTCTTGTGTCCATTGAACTGATAGTAGTTACCTAATGCTTGACATAGTCTTTAAAATCAAAACCAAAATTAAGGCCAGTTGTCTCTATTTATTGTTACAGTTGCTGGCACTACTTTTCCCAGGTGGTTGTCTTTGTGGTTATAAATTTATAACTATTATAGTGTGTTGTACCTTAGTGCAGAACAAAGGCTTTCGTGTGTGTGAATATGTTACTGCTAAATTTTGTCATGTGATGCTTATAGTAGGATCCTGCTCTAACCTGCTGATTGCAAGAAGGGAAAAGAATTAAAAAGATGAACTTAGTGCATGACGTATTTGTTGCTGAAATGGTCTCTTCTGAGAACTGAATTTGTTGGGTGGAGTGTGCAGTAAATTGGAGCATTTTTGGTTTGATAGCTTTTGGACATGAGAACAAACATTTAATGGTTAATTCAGGTTATGGTTATATTTCAGCCCAACGGTTAAGGCCATATCACGGCTTTGAGCACATATTTTATTAATGATGATTACTACTTGCGTAAGTGTTGCTGGTAAATGGAAAGTGGTTTGGATGTGGCCATCGGAATCAGGCCCAGATTATTCTCAAATTCCCATTCTTACATAAGAGCTGCTTTGGAACTCTGGGGACTTTTCCTGAATGCCCATAGATCCCTGTAGCACTTGTTGCACTGTTTATTATCTGTTGATATATCTGTGCTCTTCACTCAATTGGCAACTCCTAAAGCCAGAAACTATGTTGTAACATCTTTGAATGAATAAATTCATATGAAAGACAGAATTCCACACTGGCCTTCATAAATTTTGTCTCTTTTGTTTGCTAGCTGTGTGGCTTTAGGCAAGTGTCTTGTCCCTTCTGAGCCTTAGCTTCCTTATCAGTTAAAGTGGGGTAATCTCAGAAGTTATTTCTAATATGTTCAAAACAACCTGAGTGGTTGTTTTGAGGGAGTCGTAATATGTAATGACATGCCTAGCATAATGCCTGTGTTTCTAGAAGGTGCCCAAAGGATAGTTGTCACTTATGTCATTATTACTAATAAACTAGATCAAATATTTGATTTCTGTTCATCCAGCTTACTTTTTGATCTCGAAATGCTGACTTCGTAAGACTGATATTTTGCATGATGTGCCAGAGAGGCCCTTAAAATTTTCTCATCCCCCAGCTCATTTTTAAAGTCAGTATCAAAAAAGTCCTTGTGCTATTGGATATTCATTTGTTATTCATCCATTATACAAATATTTATTTTGTTTCCTGCTATATTCCAGGCCCTGGGCTGAGAGCTAGAGATACATAAATCAACAAAACAGGCAAGTTTTCTGTCCTAGTGTAGCCCTTTCTTTAGTTATAGTAGAGACAGAAGAAAAAGTCAACAAGTAAATGAAAGCATATTCAGTTGTGAAAATTGTCACACAGAAAACCAAATGATGAGGTGGAGACCCAGTTGGGAGTGATGGAAAACTATTAATATTTTGTATAGAGTGGTGAGAGAAGAATGCCTCTTTGAGAAATGACATATAAGCTGAGATTTAAAGAGTGAGATGGTGCCATCACACTCCTCCTCTTGTGGGCCTGGGAGACCTGCAGAGCAAGGGCCTCTTGCCTTGTGGGCTCCACTGTGGTCCCCTCTGCCCTTTGAGCTAACATCAGCAGGTAGGTGGGCCTCGCTCAGCTGAGTTGCCACCCTTTCCCCAGCAGAGGATCCCACCAACCATGCCTCCCCCGTAGCTTATAGGCTCACCCAACCAGACTGGGGAGGTCTGACTTTTCTCCATTTCCCTAGATCTCACACTGTAATGGATGTCGGCATCACTGGGGTTTTATCAGAACCACATGGTTGAATCCTACTCTCTCTGGAGTTTCTGATTCAAGTAGGCCTGAGTGTTTTCATTTCTAGCAAGTTCCCAGGTGAGGTTGATGCCCCTGCTGTAAGGACCATACTTTGAGAGCTAATAATGGTTTTTTACCCTTAGACAAGTAAGTTTATGTCTATCATCCATTTTTTCTATTAATATAGAATAAATATTGGAGAGCTAACAATTACATAGTGCTTACCATATGACAGGCACTATCCTAAGTGCTTTGCAAATGTTGTATCAGTAATACTTATAGGATATTTTGTGATATGTTATAATATTTTTCTCTGTGTAGCTGATGACGATTTGGAGGCAAAGAGAGGTTAAATGGCTTCAAGTTCCTTTTGCCAGGAAATAGTGGAGCTGAGATTTGAATAGGGACAATCTAGCTCCCTAGTCTATATTCTTAATGACTAAGCTATAACAGAAGTAGTGATAGTATGTATTTCCTAGGGTTTTTTAAATAAGAATAACCCTTGTAGTGGGCTGACGTGGTTTTTCTTAAGATGTCTTTCCTTTATCATTATTCCATTTATAAACATGGAGGCTAAGCTATTAGTTATTAAGCCCAGTGGTGCTTTAAAACACTGATTAGGGAGTGACTTTTGGCCGGAGAGGCTACTAGCCAAGAGTAGTTTTTGTAATAGTTGCTCTATAAAGGTATGTTGAATGAATGTATGAATTCTTGATTGTAAGAATTGCAGCCATCACCATTTTCTCTTGTGACATTTGATTATTCAAAGATTTATTTAAAAGGGCACAGAAAAGCATGAACTACAAAAGAAAACAGTGGTAAAATGGACTTCCTCAAAATTCAAAACTTTTGTTCTTCGAAAGATTCACCTGGGGAAAAAGGCAAGCCATAGACTGGGAGAAAACACTTGTAAAACATAAGTCTGATAAAGGCTTGTGTTCACAGTAAAGAACTCTTACAGCACATTAAACAGACAACCCAAGTAAATTTGTGCAAAAGATCTGATTACACATGTCATGAAAGAATATATTTAAATGATCAATAAACACATGAGATTTCAGGGAAATGTGTATTAAAGCCACAATACTACTACATACTCATTAGAATGGCTAAAGTTAAAAAGATTATTAATACCAAGTGTTGATGAGGATGCAGAGCAACTGGAATCTTTATACATTGTTAGTGGGAATACAAGTTGGAAAACACTGTGAGAGTGTCTAGAAGATAAATGTAAAATTGCCTTATAACTCAGCAATTCAACTCCTTAGTATTTGTCAGAGTAATGAAAACATGTCCGTATAGACTTTTATGTGAATATTCATAGCGGTGTTATTCATAATAGTCCAAAGCTAGAAACAAACTGATTGGTATATCTGTACTATGGAATACTGCTTAACAACAAAAAGAATAAAATATTAATACATGAAAATACATAGTGAATGTTAATCAAAATTATTCTAAGTGAAAAAGGTCAAACCCAAAAGAATAAATACTGTCCAATTTCATTATATGAAACTGTAAAATTGGGAAATCTAGTGGTAGAAAGCAGATTGGTGATTGCCTGGGCTGGGAGTTGAGAGCCAGTGTTGGTAGGGAGAAGTACCAGGCAACTGTTTAGTGTGATAGTATTGTTATATTTTGAATGTGGTTACAAGGTTGTGTGCAGGCATAAAAATTCATCGAAGTATAAAATTAATTTGAATGACTTATAATTATTTTAATTGATATTAATTGGTGAAATTGTAAGTTGTTCCTCAGTAAAGGAAAAACATTTAAAAATATATGTTTTCTGGCAATTTATCTTATTTGATTATACTATTGAAGCATCCTACAATGTTTCTTCAATAAATATTATAATAAAGTATTATTTTTCTAATCATTTTATATCTTATTCTTTTACTAGTCATTATGTGGCTAGAAAATTTGGAAAGTGGTTACTTTTTTCCTTTTTCTATTTTTTAACCATATGAATCTAATTTACAGGCCCTGTATTTCTTTTTCTAAGAGTATTATTTCCGCTATGAAAAGACTGGACAGGTTTATGGGACACATTTTTTGTTTTGAACCAGAGAGCTTGTACTTCATAATATTAAAGAAAGCCAACATCATTTGTATTACTTAAAAGGACCTTTTTCAACTGGCTCTGTCCTCTGTGAAATAGGCCCCAAAATGCTTAACGTGCAAGGCTGTTGTGAAGGTGACCTTAGCTGACCTATGCCAAATGTAGCAGACAGCATATGGTCCTCAGGAGGATGGTGGCTTTGCTGTAGTTTCCCCGTAACACTTCTTATTTCTCAGAGCCAAGGTCAGGGAATATTTTGAAATGTTTATTTGAAAAGTATTTACTGTGCCTATTTTGTTTATTCATTTGCTTACTATTACTGTGTCCTGTGTCCTTGAAATGGAGGCTGTATTATACAAATGTTCAGATCAGTTTTAATATACCATTTAAACCTAATGTTTTTTTCTTTCAACATGTTGTCTAATGTAGCATAATAGTTAATAGCATAGTACTTTAACTTTTAAAATTGATTTCCAAGGAAGAATGTTGTAAACATAGAAAAGCTTCCTGTTAGAGATTGCCTAAATTTGTGCATGAATTCTTAGTAAAATCCTGGAATTGAATTTAGTTTTGTAATTGTAGAATCCTTTTGATTATAAGAAAGTTGAAAAAATATTTTTGTTTGTTATCTACATGAGTTCATTTAAAAATTATTGAGCTTTTATAAAGGAGCCTTTTTTGGAGTAGCTGCTGATTATTTTATCAGTTTTCCAATATTATAAAATCTCTGCTTGAGTTGAATATTACATTTTACCCTTCTAACTCCCAGTAGTGTTTCCAAGCAAATAGCTTTTCCATCTCCTCTGAAGTTAAACTCCATCACCATTTCCTCACTGTTCTGGAGTGTGTGTTGCTTGTGGTAGCAGATACGGGGAAAGATGCATCAGTGAGATCAATCCGTAAATGTTTTGAATTCAGATTATTTTTAATGATCTGAAGTTAACGGGGCACAGACTGCACCTCTAAATTGTCTTGTAAAAGAAATTTATTTTAAGAAAAGATAGAATATTTTCTAATCACTAATATACCTTTATTTCTCCAATGTGTAAAACACTGCTAGATATTGTGGGGAAAGACTAAAATGAATGATAGCCAGTGTGCAGCAAGTTCACATTGTGTGCTGGATGCTATGCTAGGTGCTGTAAATGGGTGATTTAATTTAGTGCTACAACAGCCCTATGAAAGAGCTCTTATTAGTTACACACACACACACACACACTCTCTCTCTTTAATATTTGAGGAAACTACTGCTTTAGGAAGATGCAAGTGATGGGTCTGGGATGCAAATTCAGACCACAGAGCTGCTGTTCTTAACTCTCACAGCTATCATAGAAAGCCTCACCTTCTTCATCTGGAGAGTCAGGATAACAAACTAGCTCATTTGCAAAGGTTAAATAAAGCAATGCTATAAAACTCTTGGTACCACATAGGTAGCACTTAATGCTAGTAATTATTATGGCTACCACTGAGGAAGGATTGTAAAGATTAAAGTAAACAATGCATATAGAGCATTTGGCACGGATCATGGCATATAAGCAGTCAGAGACTCAGAGGGGCATCTTTTAAATTGGACCTTGAAAACTATATTTCCTTGGACCTCTGTTGCCCCTGAGATAACAAGACCAACCCCTCCTTTTCCGCCTCCACTTCAGCCTACTTAATGTGACGAGTATGAGGAGGATGACCTACACGATGATCTGCTTCCACGTAGTGGATTGTAAATATGCTTTCTCTTCCTTATGATTTTCTTAATACAGTTTCTGTAGATTACTTTATTGTAAGAATACAGTATATAATGCATCTAACTTCAAAATATGTGTTAATCAATTGTTTATCTTGTCGGTAAGGCTTCCAGTTAACAGTAGGCTGGCTATTAATAGTTACGTTTTTGGGGAGTCAAAGTTATATGTGGATTTTCAACTGCAACAGGGGTCATTGCCCCTAACGCCCATGTTGTTCAAGGGTCAACAGTATATAAAGAGGTCAGTGCTTGGGGAAAAGAGCAGGATCAAGATTAAGGGAATGCATGTACAAAGGTACTGAGGTGAGATTAAGACTACTGAATTGTCAGTTTAGTTACATTAAGGTATACAGGAAGAATAGGAAACTGGGCTAGAAAGTAATTTTGGGTCAAAGCTTTATAGGTCTTGAATGCCAGACAAAGAAGTTTGACTTTGTCCTTCTTATAAAAAGCTAGTATACTGATTTAACTTGATAAAATATACAGGGTTTATTTCTTTTTTTATTTCTCATAACTTTTTTTCAATTTCAGCATATTATGGGGGTACAAATGTTTAGGTTACATATATTGCCCTTGCCCCCCACCCCGAGTCAGAGCTTCAAGTGTGTCCATCCCCCAGATGATGCGCATTGCTCTCATTATGTATGTATATACCCACCCCTTTCTCCCCCCTGCCATCTGCCCAACACCTGATGAATGTTATGCCTCTATGTGCATTTAGGTATTGATCAGTTATAACCAATTTGATGGTGAGTACATGTGGTGCTTATTTTTCTTAGCATTGGAAAGTTAATTCTTAAGACACTGACAGAGAGAGTTCCCTTGGAATATTTTTTTTTGTTGCCATTATTAATTAATATATTTATTTTCCAAAATGTACTGAGCTAGAAAGCTGCCCAGAAAATGAGTCATTGACTTCTTTCAGATAGCTTCTTAGGATTCTAAATTCTTGTGTTGACAGATCTCAAATATTGTTTTAAGTCTGTCTTTTGGTATATCTGAAATGTTCAAAAGAGTTTCCTGTGCTAACATTTAGCTCATTCAGGTTGAAAATGATGAAAACAACTTCTGGAAAGAGCTGACAATTTAGGTTACACCTAATAACCCAGAAGCAAAGTACTGTAGACTCTTCATTATATTATTCAATTTTTTCCAAATTATTAAAATGAAATCTAGATACAAAGAGCACTGCTCCATCAAGGATTTTATTTTACTCTGAGTATAATTGTGTTTCCTATGTGATACTGTGTGTGTGTGTGTGTGTGTGTGTGTGTATAAAATAAATGTGTCAGCGTGGACTTTTCTGTCTTTTTCTCAACTCAAGCGTTCATCATAAGGTTCTACAGTGTACATTTGTAAAGGCACAATTAAAATCCATGTTTTACATTACACAGCTCACTTTAGCTCACAAATATTACATTCTGATTTGGCTGAGAGATCTCTGTTTTCAGTATTATTTAAACGAAGAAATAATAAAGATAAATCTGGAAGTTACCAAAGTATGATATTTAAAAGGGCAGTGGAAAATGATATAAAACTTTTTATACTTCACACAAAAAAATATTAGTTTATTGTGTGCTTATTTAATTTACACAAGTGAGTTTGCTTTATTAGACTTACCTCAAAGGAAGCAACATGAATTTTCTTTTGATAAAAACATATATAAAAGGCATCATTTCAGGTATGAGGAGAACAGTGAATGTTTTTAGTTACTTTGAATAAAAAATGTATAATATTATTTTTCTCAGAGAAGTATAAATACTTTCCCTTGCTATGCCTGAATTTTGGACACATAAACATTTTAAACCAATTTGTTATATATCTGTTGTAACAGAGAAATGAGGAAGAAAAATCACAGTTAACAATTTTGACAGGTTTATACCAAAATGGTGTTTAATATATCCAGATGTTCTATCTAGAGAAAAATGTAGAATGACTCATACTTTAATCTAAAAGGAAAAACCCTTGAAATCCACCGATTTTTATTTAGTGTCCCACACACTTCTAATATTCTGACAGGGCCATCTTCCCTGGGGAGAGTAAGGTTGACATCATACCAGCTCTGATTAGAATTCTAACTAAGAACAACGGTTGGGATGATGTTATCTTCATTCAGATTCCCAACTTAGTTATGGAATAAAATATTGCACATGTTATGTATCCATATAACACAAAATAAGCAAAATGTGAATTATTGCCAGGATTTTACTTAAACTAGAAATAAATGACATCCTTGTAACTGCTCTCACATGTTAATATGTGAGGTTGCTCATGATATTAATCTTTTTAGAGCATTGTGAGACTTCCCCCGTCACATTTATTCTTTTATAGAATATGTGTTTTTTCCCCTTCACTGGTGACCCCAGTGTCCTAATTATAGAAAAATAAAAATTTCCCCAGGGCTGAATTCTGATACCATGTTCACTGACCCCAGACCTTTTCTCTGTTTCTCCCCTTTTCCCTACTTGTGTGTGTGTGAGAGCACTGCATGCACATGTATGTGTTGTGTGTGTGAGATAGGACACATGTTTTTTTTAATTTTGCTTCTTGATTCTTCATTAGTTTTTAATGTTCTTAATTATTATGACATAATTAATTTCAATATCTGATAGGATAAGCCCCTTTCAGCTTTTGCTTTATTTTCTTCAAAAACTGTCCGAGCCGTTAATTTTTTTCTTCCATGTATACTTTTGAAATTAGTTTGACAGGCTCCCTCAAATTCTGGTGGATGTTATAGGAAATGCTCTTAAATTAATTAATTTTAGGGAAAGTTGACATTTTAAAAATGTTAACTCATCCCATCCGTGAGCATCTTCTCTCTCCATTTATTCAAAGAATTTTAAAAGTTCTTAAGGTTTTAACATTTTCTCCTTGAGATTCTTGTGTAAGCTTTGTTAGGTTAATTCCAAGATGTATTGATTTTGTTGCTCTTATAATTAGTGTTGAGTCTTCCTATTTTCTGATTATTACAGCACAGAAGAATACATTCGACTTTATATATATATTGGTTTTAAACCTGATAACTTTGCACAATTCTCTCGTTATTAGTAGTTCTCGATTACCTTATTAACTGTATCTCTTTGTTTTTAGTCATCAGTGGGTAATAAATTCAATCAGCTTTTGTCTGTTAAAAGAAGTCTTTATTTTGCCTTTATTTTGAAAGATATTTGTGCTGGTAAAGAATTCTAGGTCTAGGATGATCGTTTTTCCTTTCAGCACTTTAAAGGTGTTATTTTCACATTTCCGGTATTTTCTCATCTTTAGTATTGACATTGCTTATCTTGTTTTAAATTATTGTTTCCTCACTCTTTACCACAGTAGTTACTTTTCCTTTAGTTTTATTCTGTGTTTAAACTACTTGGAGTTTGTTTTTGCTTATGAGGTGGGGCAAAGATCTTTGCCAAATCTTTGCCTTCTCTCTCTTGTCAGTCTTGCCTGAGGCTATTCTAAATGTTTAGCCTTTTCCAAACACCACTTAGTGGTTTATTAATCAATACTATTGATTGATTGATTGGTTTTCTTTCAGTTCATTGATTTCTGCCTATATCTTTATTCCCTGCATTCTCATTTCTGGCTTTATTCTCTTGGTTTTATCCTCCTTAGTGGATTTAGTTAAGTTACTGACTTCTTTTAAAATCTTTATTTTCTATTAAAGGTATTTAAAGCTCAGAATTTCCCACTATTACTATTTTCAGTACATCCATAAATTTTGACATGACTTCTTCCCTTCTCATCTTTAAGGATTTTGTATTTCCTTTATTCCTTCTACAACTCATTATTATTCATTAGTTTTACATATGTATGTTAAATTTCAGATATGTGCAATCTCTTCTAGTTGTCCTTTTATTACTTGTTTCTACCTTTATTATATTGAGGTAAGAACATAATCAGATAGATTTTTTAATAAATTTTTCGAAGCTTCCATTTTGATTGACGAAGTGATCAAGTTCTGTGAATATTCCATGAGAGCTTAAGAAGAACATGTAGTCTGTGTTTCTGAAGTTCTAAAGAAATAAATAATAATAGTTTGTGTTACAACACTACTAATTAGTGTATTTACATTTTCTGTATCATTTCTAAGATGAATGTCTTAATTATTATCCAAAAATCCAAGATCCACAATGCTCCAAAATCCAAAACTTCTTGAGCACAGACTTGATGCTCATTGGTTAATTTTGGATTTCAGATTTTCAGGTTAGGGATACTCAACCTGTATTGTTAATCATTTATTTAAATCTTCTCTCAGTTTCTATGGGAAGCATATTAAATTATCCAATAAAAATAGTTAAATTGTCTATCCCAGTATATCTGTTACTTGTGGTCACATTTTTAGGTACATACAACGCAGTGATTATTGTATTTTTTCCATCATTCCTTTTACAAGTAGGCAAATTCACTCTTTGCTCTTAATGATGTTTTTGGCTTTAAATTCCATTCTGTCTGATAGTAAAATTGCTACAGCTGGCTTTCTTCTATTTTATACCTCTCTGACATAATATTTTCTGTATCTTTAATGTTGACTGGTTGAGTGATGATTTTTTCAAAAGCCAATTTGAATGTCTGTTTTTTGGCATTAAGTTTCATCCATTTACTTTTATCATGATTACTGTTTTATGGGGCTTATTTTTGCCATGTTGTTTTGTTTTACCATACCTGTTTTCCTCCTTGCTTGCTTTGCTTTCTTTTCTACCTTCTAGTGGAAACTCTTTAAATCAGGTATCTTATTTTTTCCTCTCAGTTCTAGGATATTCTTGCCTGTTATTTTTTCAATTCATTTCTCCTATCTGTTTACTTTATTCTTCTTAGACTCTTAATACTTCTAGCCTCCAGATTTCTATCTTGTATCTCATATTTCTCCTTTCTAGATGCTGTCTAGAGAGTTCCTTGACCTGGTTTTCTCAGGCACTGTACAGGTTGTTGGAGCTGTTGTCTCTCATTGCTGGTGCTTGTACTACTCAGATGCCTCATAGTTTTCTCTGGACTCATTTTAATTCCCCTGGAGTTGTCACCTGATGCTATTGTTTGAATGTGTCACATCCCAATTTCAAGGGTTGCCAATGTAATAATATTAAAGAGTGGGGCTTTTAAGGAGGGGTTTAGGCCATACGGGCTCCTCCACTGGTGAATGGGGTTAAGGCCTTTATAAAAGAGACTTCAGGCAGCATGTGTTTGGTTAGTTTGCCTTTCTGCCTTCTGCTGGGTGAGGATACAGTGTTCTTCCCCTCCGGAGGATGCAGCCCCTCGCTAGACAACCAGACCTCCCAGCACTTTCATTTTGGATTTCTCAGCCTCCAGAACTGTGAGAAAATAATTTTCTTTTGTTTTTAAATGACCCAGTCTCTGGTATTCTGTTACGGTGGCACAAATATACTCAGATACCTGCCTTGGTTATGATGTCTGCCTGAAACTGGAAAACTTTGATGTGAGAAAAAGAGGAGATATACAAGAAAAGATTATTATAGAACAATTTCAGTACAGACCAATGTACAGAGATATAGAAAATCTGCACATGATATTAGCTGACAGGATCCAACTGTGTTAAAAATAGTAAAAATAAGAATAGATCCTGACCGTGTGTATTATCAAGCTATGCTGCTGTACCATGTTTTCTTAGTAAATTTTCTCACTAGTGATTGAGATTGAGAACTACTTAGCCTTTGTCTAAGTGAGCAATTAAGACCCTCTCAGAAGCAGGAGTTGTGTGACTTTATGGGAAAACTTGTTTGAGGGTAGATATGTGAAGTGGGGGGAGAAAGGAAGAAAGGACACTGTCAATGATGGAGTTCTTTCTGTGTTTTAACTTCTATGCTAGGTACCATCCCGTAGTAATCTTATTTAATTCCAACAGAAATCCTCTGAGGTATGTTTCACAAATAGGCCTGGAGAGAACTGACTGGAGGTGGTGAACAGCAGGGTGAGCAGAGTCTGAAGCAGAGCCACCAGCTTTCAGGTGCCCTGGGCTGACACACCGTGGAAAGATCATCCATCCTCTACTTGAGATTATGTGTTCACTATGTGAGGATGTGTGGGATGGGGTAGAGGAGAGACTGTGTGTTGATATGATTTATTGCTCAAAGAAACTTAACTTTTTAATAGAAGCCCAGAGGGTGAAAGCAGTTCAATTTGAGGGCAGCTGAATTGGGCTAGTGCTATAAAAGAAGAGGACAGATATTTGTTGGTGAACATTCTTGGGGACATTCAGAAGAGGCGGCCATGGAGGGTATGTGGTAACCTAGCTTCAGATAGGTAGAAAACATCAAATTTATAACAAAAGCAATGAGTAGGAAGATGTTTTTATACCTCGAGACAAGTAGGTATATACTTACTACATTTACATAGCAGGCCTCCTCCCCTTATTCATTCTGCATTTTAAGCTCTGACATTACCCTCAACTCTAATTAGCAGCTGGCTTCTAGAAGGTGTCAAGCTAAGGAGAGACCCGCCAGGCTGGGGGAGGGCAAGAAATCCAGTCAAATGAGAATCATTGCCAGTCAGAAGAGGAAAACCAGGTTGGAAAAATTAATACTTCTCTGCCTGCTGCTTCTGCTCCCCCCTGACCCCCGCTGTGCTGCTAAAGAATGAATCATTCTCTCTGGGTGTCTTTGCTCGTGTATCATTCATAATTTCACTTTATGATGGTGATTATAACATATTTCTCTTATGATTTTTCTGTGCTGTTTCCCCTGAGTAACTGCCTTCCTAGAGGGAAGGGGGATTGTTGTATGTTTTCCTATGTTCAGTGAAGCTTTGTTAACCAAATAAATGGATAAGCAGTCATTGAAAACGCAGCAGTAGATAAGAATCTTGCCTTTTGGCTAGACAACTGAGGTTTCTGATTTATTTATAGAACTCTTCTGAGCCAGTGTGCCTGTCAGTAAGGCTGGTCCAAAAGCATAGATTAGAGTTCAGAATAAATAGAATTTAATGATGAAAGTAATATATGTGATGTCTTGGAATCTCGTAAGAGAAAATAAGCAATCGTTTAGAAAGATAAATTTATGAAAATAAAATCATGACTTTAATCATGTTAAAGGTAAACAAGAGTTTAATCATCAGTGACCGTATCAACCAGTAGCTAGTGTGAATGAGAAATAATGTGCTGGAGGGAATGAGAACCCATTATTATGTGACAACAGTATAATACCCTACTGCAAGGGACTACAATAAGTAGAGGAAATGAGGTTGTAGTAAAACAGAAAAATAACTAGCTTCTGGAAACATGGACATTTTCCATCTAAATCGTTACTTTTAATGATAAAGTCCCGCTGCTCCTGGAGGATGTGATGGAAGCTATGTGGTGAGATTAAATAGGTCCTGAAAGAAACCGGGGCCCAGTGTTCCACGATTGTTCACTGATCATACAGTTCTTTGCTGTTCTGTGAAAAATCCCTCCACAGAGGGAGGTGATGAGGAGGGATTAGATCAGCATGCATTTTCCTCTTCCTGTCGTAATGCTTTGGACACCCAGCAGGCTTTAAGCCAAGGCCCATAAGTGGAAATCTGTAAGAGGAAGAAGAAAAGTCACAATCCAACAGGTCAGAAGACTGTAATTTCTGATAAAATGAATACCTAGATCTTTCTTGTCTTTCTAAATTTGTATAGTACCTTCTTTCTCAGTAGCTCTGGAAGGATGACACCAGCATGCACGCAGGCTTTCTTCCCTCCTCGCAGGGAAATTGAGTGTTTCACTGCAGTCTCTGGCTCTTCCTTCCTGATCATACAGCCTGGGAAGTGAGGGCATGAACGGAGTGCACTCTAATAAAACACACAACGACATGACTTACTGTTTCACAATAGGTTTTTATATGATGGATTGCTTTATGGTACCTTGTAAGTTGAGTCTGAATAGTCAATTTTCAAAAGCGATTTAAGGACAAATTTATGTCACATTGCATCTTAGTGATCCAAAAGTATTACCCTCCTCCCTCCCCATATTTATATAAACATATCACTTAAAAATAACTGTTTTGAAATGGTGGTTGAAGCACTTCTTTATTTTTCCTGTGGGGTGACGTAGTTGTCTCCATCTTCTGGGCCTACCTCTTCTGGCCTTCTAGCCCTGTGCATGTTTTTTGAGCATACTGAACATATCGATCCCTGTGGGCTGAGCCTGATGATCTCTGAGGGTCGCCATACCCATCCCTGCATGCTTGCCTTCAGCCAGAACCAGCCTGCTGCATCCCAAGTCCCAGCATGCTGCGTCCCGAGAGGCAGGCAGAGCTGGGTACAGGTCACTTTGCACAGGCATCTGCACTTCTTGACCCTGAAGAAAAGTGTTTTTAAAGCCCAACCTGGCACATTTCAAGTCAGGATTAAATTTGTGGTCGCTGGCTCATCTTTTTTTAAATTTTTTATTTCATCATATCATGGAGGTACAAATGTTTAGGTTATGTATATTGCCCTTGCCCCAGCCGAGTCAGAGCTTCATGCGTGTCCATCGCGTGTACGGTGTGCACCACACCCATTAGGTGTGAATATAGCCATCCCCTCCTCCTCACCCCCACCTGTCCTACACCCAATGAATGTTATTACTATATATGCACTTAAGTGTTGATCAGTTAATACCAATTTGATGGTGACTACATGTGGTGCTTATTTTTCTGTTTCCATCTGCCCAACACAATCAAATTGGTTTTAAGTGATCAACACCTAAGTGCACATATAGTAGTAACATTCATCTGGCTCATCTCTTAAATTCTCTCTTATTTAGAAGTGCCCTGAAATCCTCTTTGAAGTGAAATAGCCAGAAGAGTTTAGAAATCCGTCCCTTAGATTGGCTTTCTAAAAATAATTTATCTGTTACTTAGGCAATATTCTATACTTTCTTTGTTTTCTACATAAATTGTGTTGATCTGTACGTAATACTATCTCATTAATTCGATTAGAATGTTTTTTATTTTAATTATTTTGATGGAGTGGTTTGCATTAAGAAAGTTAGTCATGGATAGAATATTAGAGGATATTTTAATATGCTTTAATATGTAATATTCTTAAGAGGATCAATTAACTGACTGCTATATCATAAAATAAGTAGAGTGACTGGCTTTATGAAATAGTTTGTTGGAAATTTAACTTTTTGACTGGACGAAGATGTTGAGAATTCCATAATTAAGAAAGAATAATTCCATGCCATTGCTTTGTAGATTGCAAGTAACATGGATAACCTTACCTGTGGTACCTTGGTGAAAATGATCAGTTATATTTGCAGTATCACAAGTACTCAATAATAAATTATTAAAGTATGTGACTATGATTGGTATCCTTTACCTTAATTCTGTTCATTCTCTTAGGCATTCATAGAAGAAATAACTGCTAGTGGTAGCTGTTTCAAATCTGTTGAGGAGCACAGTACCTTTTATGTTTATTGAAAAAGGCTTTT
Source organism: Lepilemur ruficaudatus (assembly GCA_963574885.1). Lineage (NCBI taxonomy): Eukaryota > Metazoa > Chordata > Mammalia > Primates > Lepilemuridae > Lepilemur > Lepilemur ruficaudatus. The sequence continues at coordinate 35,378 of CAUYRT010080758.1, forward strand.
CAATGGATATTCTCTTGTTCGCTTAAATTATACATGTGATTACCTCACAAGTTAAATAGTATACAATTTAAGTTAGGAAAATAGGATTTAAAAAACCCAGAAATACTTGTATGTTTTTTTTTTTAAAACTTTCTTATGATAAAGATTAAAAAACTGATTTCATTTAGTGACTTTTCAGAAGAAATCATTGGGTGGTACATAAATATTTGAAGCACTCCTGAACAAAAGGACTCTGTGAACTAAAAAGTCTTAAGTTATCAGTAAAATGGGACTTCCTAAGGAATGGTCATGAAATACTGTTTAGTCATCCACCTCATGTGGGTGATCTGATGACTTTATGCACACTGAATTACTATTTTAATTCAACATTTGTTAGTGCCTACTGGTTGTCAGGCACTTTATATTGAGTGATACATAACAGACACTCCTGTTTTGTGGGAGCTTCTTATCTAGTAGGAGAAAGAGCTGCATGAACAGGCAATTTTAATGTACTGCAGCAAACACTGCAATAGATGTATGTACACATGACTTGTAATACCACATGGAGGTAAGATCCCCGGTCTTGGCAGTAGCATGGTGTGGTACAAGCAACATGGGTCAGCTGACTTGGTTGACTTGGATTCTGACATCAGCTCCTTTAATTACTTGTGTCTTTAGACAAGTCATTTACCTCTCTGTTTCCTTGTTTATGAATTAAGGTCAGTAGTAAAAATACCTGCCTCCCAAGGCAGTTATGAGGGCCAGATGGGATAATGTACCTAAATGAGCTTTGTAAACAGAGAAATAGAGTGTACAAGCTAATCATTAACATTCTTGGCACTCACTTTGTGACTTCAGGCTAGTTACTTAACCTCTCTGTGTTCTGGGTTTATTATCTGTAAGAGTGAGATGATAGTTTCTCTGACAAAGGGTCATCATGAGAATTAAATGAGTTAAAATATGTAAAGCCCTTAAAACGGTGTCTGGCATGCGGTAAATGTTGTCTATTATTTTAATAATTATTCTTGCAGCAGAAGATGTTGATCCTAACTCTGTTGCCCTGGTGGAAGGTTTTCACTGTACTCATTTTACAATGCTTGGAACATTAAGATTTCGTGTTTTGATAGCATAGTAAAAATTTTATGTCGTCAGACAGTTGTTACAGGTGAGCATCTAGAATTGGGCGAACTGATTGACTGCAGGTGGGAGTGTGAGAGGTGAGCAGGTACTCCCTGTTAGCTCGCACTTGAGGCTGAATTGTTTGGAAATGCCTCTCTCTGGTATTCAGATTATATACTCTTCTCTGGTTCCAGAAAGTCAGTTTAATGAATAGTGATCAAGATGCTGCCTTTTCGATGGTCATTAAGAAATTGTTAATTAAAAACCCGAGTCTAGAGAGTCTGCTGTTGCCCCCTCAGAGGGTGGCTGTTTATAAGAGAAAATAATTTCCTGTTCTTGCGAGGTCTGCATAGTGTTGGTGCCAGCTTCCTTCAGGTACTTCTTCCTTTCATTGGAAAAAGCAAAATTCAGATCTATTTTGTTTAAACAACTACAGCAAGCTGAATAGCCATTTCTGATTCCTTGTCTGTTTTACTATTGAATTATAAGGCTTGGTTTGATTTCTTCTAGTAACATATGTTATTTCCCTTCCTCCTTGGGATGTCTGGAAAAAAGCTTTATTTCATCTGAATTTTACTGGATCATTGCACTGGATGTGTGAAAGACAATGGATTTATAACAATAAAAACTAACAAATATTGCTTAATAAATGTCTACTAATAAGTGTATGTGCTAGGCATTTAAATATGTAATCTTATTTAAATTATGTAATAACATTGTGAGGTATCTCCATAGCAATTTTTTTACTTAAACCAAATATTTGTTCAAAGGTGGCTTAAAGCTGCATTTATGTAGCAAGCACTCTGAAGTGTATTTACTGGGGGAGATCTGTTGGAAATCATGGGAGGTGTGCATGTATGTGCTAAATCCTCCGCGCTTGAGATCGCCACTGCTTGCCCTACCAAGGTAACAGAAGATCCACCGTGAAAAATGAGTCCTTCAGAATAAGTCTTTTTATCTTTAAAAGCCCCTACTTAAAATGCAATTGCCCCTGGAGAGGGGTAACTGATTACATCATTTAACACTTAAATAAGAATTCAGTTATGAAATTATCCCCCTCTGAACAAGAAAGGACCTGAAGGCTCAAGTAACTTACAATGGGAGAAGAAAATAAGGGTGGTGGAAATTTTCTTGCTAGTGGTACTTTCTGGGGAATTAACTGGAGGTAGAACTGGGAAGCCAGGGAGGGAATATAGAGTGGGTAGCGGGGGACAGGGGAGAAGGGGGGCAAGCTAAGTGACCATTAAGGCCTCTCTCTGTTTTCACATTGGAATCCCACATTATGAAGAAAGTCTGGGGGTTTGGCTTTGATCCCTACCTCAGATAAAACTTTGGTTCTCTCTGGTCTTTAACTGAGTGTTGGTTGGCTCAGCAGTAGATACTGCTCCTCTAGGATGAGGGCTGGCAAAGCCATTCCTGAGTAGCCTTGTGAGTGTGGGGGACAAGGCCAGAGACCTCGTTCCTGGAGTGTCAGTCCTTGAAGTAAGTGGGGTGTATGTGTTTTCATGCCAACATATTCTCTTGTATCCCTGGGTTGGAGAGATGTTGATGAATTTGTGGACATTATAAAAATGCAATAGTTCATCTCTGGGTGTCTCATTTAGGTTCAGGGAGAGAACTCTTAGTCCTTGTAATAAAGAATATCATATTTACGTGCTTTCTGCAATCATAGAAAGTCGTGGTATAATAAAGAAATGCGTTTACTCTAAGGGTTTATGGATTATTTCATCATATATGGTTCAAAATTATTTTTCAAAATTTGAAATTAGTTCAATTTTAGAAATTGGCATCAAAATTTCAAAGACGACCTCTAAGCTCAACAAAAAGCACTTGGGAAGTCAGTAAATATCTTATTTCTAGTTTGATTCACTCTTGAAAGTACCTCATCCTTGTTAAGATGGGAAGACAAAAAGATTTTGATTTTAATAAAACTGGGTTCTTGATAGGACGTTAGGTCAGAATTGCTACTCTCTGAGACTTAATTTTTCCCAGGCTGTACAGATGGATAATAATTGCTTCTAAGGGTGGTTGTAAGTATAGTGGAAGTATTAAGTAAACAGGCTTGAATGATAACTCTACCATCTATTAACTATGTAGACAACTTTATTAATCTCTTTGAATTACAGTTGCTGCATCCATTAAAACCCTAGCTGTGGTAAGACTTTAATGAGAGAATGTGCAAAACGCCTGGCATGCATTAAGTGGACTTGTCGTTCAGGTATGCATTCTTTGTCCAGAACTATGTTAAATTTGAAATAGTTGCCAGCAATTAAGCATCAGAAGATTTCACTATAATATGCTGGATTTCAGAAATCAGGAGATCTGGCAGCCTTGCACCTGCTCCGCTGGCCAACTCTACTCTTCTTGCTGTGTGCCTGTGGACTCTTTGGGTGGAAAGTATTCTCCAGTTTTCCACAGCACTGCCGCTCCCTGCTGTCTTACATCTTACTCTTCATTCACTTATGCTCTATAGCTCAGCCTGTGTGCATTTATTGTTTTGCCAGTAATCGGAGGTTTTGGTTGAAAAGTGCACAGAACTGGATGTGATACTTGGTACACTACAGATGCTCATTAAATATTTTCCTTTTTCTCTAGTAGGCTAATGATGATGTAGTGAAGAGAAGGTTTAAATCCAGGTGATTTCAGCCCTGAACTAGAAGGTTCTGTCTTGATTGGCTGTGTGACCTGGAAAAACCACTTAATTTCTCTGAGTCTCAGTGTTTTCCTAGGGACACTAGGAGGTTTGGACTAGCTGACTCTCAGGGTTCCTTCCAGTAGTGAACTTGTCTGAAAAGTGATACACACCACACATAAATTTCCACAGTATGTTTGAAGAAATGTTATATGATATCCTATAAATAGTGACGTATGGATTGCAAGAACAATTAGATGAATTAGAAAGTGGCTGAAAAATAACGTTCAAAGGTGTTGGTTAATACCAATCTGGAAAGCCGAAGAATGACAGACTCAGAACAGACAGACGTCTTGAAGGAATGGAGCAGTGAACCAAGATTGAACAAGGATAAGTGTACAGTGGTGTAATTTGGGTTTGAAAAACTAACTGTTCAAATAAGAATGGGGAAGGAAATATCTTAGAGCAGGTGAAAAAGAGCTAGGGTTTTAGATGAAATGTTCAACCTCAAAGGGTATGTACATAGCCATCACTGTGTTACATAACGACAATATTAGGACTTCTACTGATGTTTATTTAGATAAGCCACTTTTCAAAATATCTATTTTTTGTGTTGACTTATATAGTGAGATGATAGTATATGAATAAAAATAAAAATATATGCATTTGGGGTACAGACTTATTTATTTTTTTTAACTAATAGGAGGAGGTGATCAAAAGTTTACAGAATGCTGGTTTGGAAGTACTATTTGTTGAGAAATTGTATAGTATATTGGAAACTATTGGCTTTGGAATCAGATAGTCCTGAATATAAATTTTGGCTTTAACACTAAATGCTTATGTAACATAACTTTCTGAGTACCAATTTCATTAAATGTAAAATGCATGTTGTGATAATTTCATAGGTATGTTGGATGGTCGCAGTGAGATGATTTTATTTGTTGTCTTTTGGTTAATTTCTAGTTTGATTCCATTGTGGTTGGGGAATATGTATATAACTTTATTCTTTTAAATTTTGGGGTTCTATGACCCAGGATATGGTATATCTTGGTGACTATTCTGTGGGTGCTTGATAAGAATGTGTATTCTGCTGTTGTTCGGTGGTGTGTTCTGTGAATGTCAATTAGATCCTGTTAGTTGATGACTTTTTCAGTTCTTCTGTATCTTTGCTCATTTTCTATCTAGTAGCTTTATCAGTTGCTGAGGGTGAGATGTTTCATCCCCATGATGAGACAATTTTTGTGTGTGACCCAGAGTAGTCAGCATGGGATAGCCTAGAGAAGATAAAAGTTAATGCCTGCGTCATATTAGGTCTTCAGGTATTTGTAGGGTTGCTTTAAGGAAAATAGCCAATTACCCCACTTCATCATATCCAAATGTAGAAGGAATGCAAAGAAGCTGTAGGGGGAGAATAGTTGGCTCCATACAACAGAAAATGTTCTCATCCTATGGCTTCCCCTGAATTCAGTAACAGAGTTTGTCATCATTAGCTTTCTGGCGTTTATAGAAATACTGTAATTCCTTTGTCTTTCTCACAATTATTGAGCAAGCATGAATCTCCAATTCCTTCTTGATGAGATGAACTAGATTATATTAGGCTTCAAGTGTTCAGTGACTCTTTGTCAGATACAGGCCCAAATGTTTGGCCCTCTCTTTTGGCATGTTAACACACAGAATCAACTTTCCACATTGCACAGTTACACATGTAAAATTATGTGCTTTCTGTTCTTTGGCCAAATCCTTCGTTAATAAGCCTCTCAGGATATATTCTAATGGAAAAGAAAGGGTATTAAGTGACAAAAATATCCTCAGGCTTTGTGCCTTAACAAAGCACTCATTATTGAAAGTCATATTTTGTTTCTCTACTCCTCATTTTGTGGAGAAAGTCAAGTTCCTTGGGTTCATTTTCTCTCTGGGATTAGGAGACACTAAAACAGCTTGGCATCTGTTAGTGTCAAAGAAGATAAATAAACATGATCTTCTCTTTAACATCAGCATTTAGTTATAACTGGAACAGGGCAATGCCACTGTATTTTAGATGTGTTTCTTTTAAATAACATTGCTAGAATTAAAAAAATAAACCTGAGAATTTTTCTTTTAGCTGTTGATTTTTACTTAGTACACAACAGTTATGTTGAGTGTGGTGACTCTTGTATTGGGATTTATTCCTCTGTAGTTTTTTTAAATTTATTTACTTTTGCTTTTTTTCTATTTACTAATGATTTTCCTGTTTTTCTGCTTTCCCCCTATTTATTAAAATTTTTTTTCATTATTTTACATCCACTGATTTGGACATTAGGCATTCTGTTTCCATTAGACTTAAATTTTAACACATACACTCTGACTAATTTTACAAAAGATGAATCTGAGTTGTAGGGGTTTTAGAAATTTTGTGAATCATAGATCTAAGAATGTATTCTGATATCAAAAACATGACACTCAGAGTTCTGAAATATGGATTTGATGTTCTGTGACTCTAGTCTGACATTTCATAGCTACATGCTAATTATATTCTTATTAATGATTCTGGGGAATGATCTGTCATAGAGATGTCAAGGCTGGTATAAATTTACTGTGGGATGATTTAATCCATGCTTCAGCACTGCAGACTTATTGTTAATGAATCTGTAATGAAAGTGAAGTTGCTGCCAGTGCCTGAACTTGAGTTATAAACTGAAATAAACCACAGCAAAAAAATGAAAAGCAAAATGAACCTCTTTTAAGCTAAAACTGAGAACTATCTTTTGGAATAACATAAAGATTTACCACTTCATTAGTGGCACTTTTTTTTGGCATGGAGAGAGACACTTCTCCAATTACTTATCTTGGTTATTGTCACCACCAGTGGCAGTTTTAAATAAAAGAATGCTAAGGGAGAAAAATACTGAAACAGAAGTGTGGTGGTTGTTGCTTTTTAAAAAAAATAGTTACCCTTTGGAAATGGTTTTTAGTTTTAGCTTTACTGTATTCATACTCAAAGTGTTCATTGAATATGATTAAATGAAATTCCTAGCTGCTAAAGGAATGGCTGTTGGGGTGCTGTGATGTTTAAATCTCTGATTAAAACATGGAAATTATTTTTCTAATCTCATTTGGGTAAAAATGAATTCCCATGAATATGTAAAATGGGTTTCCTATTATTATATCTCTTACCGTATGTAATTTCCAGAAATGTGTTTATGTGAAACAAAATTAAGTCAAGGTAATTGTAACATGGAAATTGGATCAGGCTTCTGGAATGTTCAGTTCTTGGCTGGCTTAGCATTACTCATTCTGAGATTCACTCACAACTTTATATCTTTGCCCTTGTTTCTTGCTCTTTAAAAATGAAAAGTGTAGTGATCTTGAACTCACATGGTTCTGAGACAGTCAAGAACTTTGAAAGGCAAAATTTTGCATTTGTAATTGCATTGTATATTAAAATATATTAATACCAAATTTATGAGCAACAAACTTGACAAAAGAGAAAGTGATAGTGACTTTATGATTGATATATATAATCATATAGAAAATTAAGTATTTTTTAGAAGGAGTCAGGGAATATTTCCAACTATTTCCATGCTTACTCCTTTTCCAAGCCCTTCTGTTTTTTTCCCTTTTAATTCCCACAGCTGTCCTAGAGAACAGTGACATTTCACGGGAAGATTTATTCAAACCATAGAGGAGTGTTTAAGAAGAGTTTCTTTGCTTGAAAAAAATATATTGCTGTTTCTTTGTTTTGATTATATTTTAAAGAAACTGATACTTTTTGAATAACTTTTTATTTTGAAATAATATCTTACAGAAAAATTCCAAGGGTAGTATAAAATATTTCCATATATATCCACCCAGATTCACCCACATTTAACTTTTTGTTACATTGGCTTTATCACTCACTCTTTCACCTTTGTATACAAACTGTTTTTTTCTGAACTGTTTAAGAGTTAATTGTAATCTAACCCCTATTTCAATGCAATATCTCCTAAGAAAAGAACATTTTTTAATATAACCTTAGTACAGCAATGAAAATCAATACTTTTACCTACGGTCCACAGTCTGAATTTAAATTTATCAGTTTTCTCAATAATGTCTTTTGTAGCATTTCTCCCCTGCACCGGGGCTCGGCTCCGTCTATATGTGTTGTATTTAATTGTCATGTCATTTAGTTTGTTTTAATCTGGAATTATTCTTCACCCTTTTTTCTTTCATGACTTTGATGTTTTGATGAGCACAGGCAAATTATTTTGTGGAATGTTTCCTGACAGATTTTTCTGATGTTTCTTTGTGATTGTATTCAGGTATTTGTTTTCTTACTCACTTATTTACATTCATTATGGACTCATGGATTCTTCTTTTTTATTTTTTATTTATTTATTTTAGACAGGGTCTCTTGCCCTGTTGCCCATGCTGGAGTGCAGGAGTGTCATCAAGGCTCACTGCAACCTCAAACTCTGGGGCTCAAGTTATCCTCCTGCCTCAGCCTTCCAAATAGCTGGGACTACAGGTGCGCGTCATCCTTCCTGGCTTATTTTTAATTGTTTTTGTAGAGACAGGGTCTTGAACAACTGGCTTCAAGCTATCCTCCCCCGTTGGCCTCCCGTAGTGCTGAGATTACAGGCATATGCCACTGTGCCCAGGCGGACTCATGGATTCTTACTCAGTGTTATAAACTATTACTATCAATATTTACTTTGCTGCTCAAATTGTTCCAAATTTGGCCAGAGGGAGCCCCTTCAAGCAGGCTCCTTATCCTTTTGACATTTTGACATCATTCTTTGAGCGTTTCCTTAACTTTCGGGCACAACATGATGTTCCAGGCTCATCTTGTACTTCATCTGCTGCATCCCTGGAATCAGCCAGTTCTCCAAGGGACCCTGGAGTTTTTTAAGTGGGGAATGGTATTTTTATCTTGATCCTAGGTATGTTCATTCCTTCCAGAGTACATAACTCATTGGCCTTCTTGGAGACCAAAGCCAGGGGAAAAGTACACATACAAATAAATGTATATCTATCTGTTCATCCATTCATCTATTTACCCATCCATCTATCCGTTAAAAACCATGACTTCATATTGGTTCAGTTTTAGTCTATTACCGTAGGGTGCATTGTAGCATCCTTCCTTTCTGTATTTCTAACCCTCTTCATTATCTGAGAAACTTGGCTTTTGCTGTTGTTGATCTACCACTCATTGGCTCAATCCTTAAAAAAACGAAGTATTTAAAAAATTTCTAACCTACACTACCATGAAAAAGAAACCTAATAACTAGAGTTTAGTACCTGTTTATGATTCTTTGTATCTTTACGCTAAGCATATATAGTCAAAGTATCATCTTCAAAAGTAACTTGTGTTAGTTCCTTTTTTCTCCCCTCTTTTCAATGTTACTATGTTCCTTATTTGAAATATAGTTAGGTTCATATATTTCTGTTGTATTGTTTTAGCATCCCTTCACCCATGGTTGGTGATTTTATTTATTTGGATATATGAAACAATATGGTTTCAAAAGTGAAAGGTGTACCTGGAAGCGTCATGACTCCATTGCTCCCCACCCATTCCCATACTAATTCTTAGTATGTACTAGTAGGAACTAGGATCATCAGTTTTTAGTTTATCCTTCTTGTATTTCTCTTGAAAAATAAGCAGATACATATATTTTCTTTTTAAAATTTTAGTAGATTTAGTGGTACAAGTTGAATTCTGTATATGTTTTATAGTGATGGAGTCCAGGTTTTTGGTGTACTCATCACCTGCGTGTAGTGTACGTTGTACCCCATAGACAATTTTTCGCCCCTCCCTTCCCCTTTTTGAGATAACATGTATTTTCTTTTCCCATTGTTTCATACACAAAGGTAACATATATATTCATATTATACATATATATGTAAAGTTTGCTTTTTTGCATCAGTTCATAGAGATCATCTTTGTTCACTCTTGTAGCTGAATGGTATCCTTTGTGTGGAAATCGCATAGTGTATTCAGTCAGTTCTCTAAATGTTGACATTTAGTTTTTTTCCAGTATTTTGCAATCAGAAACAATGCTGTAGTGAGTGACCTTGTGAATATATATTTTCATAATGTTGGATGTGTATATTTAGGGTAAATTCCTAGAAGTAGGATCTCTAGGTCAAAGGTAAATACATAGTAATTTTGTTAGGTGTTGTCAAATTGCCCTACATAAGGATCGAACGTACCGATTTTCATTCACACTGGCAAGGTTATGAGAAGACCTCTTTCTTCACAGCCTTGTCAACAGCACATGCTATCAAACATTTTAATTTTTGCTGATCTGAAAGATGAGAAATGGTACTGTAGTGTAGTTTTAATTTGCTTTTATTTTCTTATGTGTCAAGTTGAACATGTTTTCACATGATAAAATACCATTTTTCGATCATATTTTTGTGAGTTCTGTGTGTCTTTGGGCTGTTTTTTAAAACTTGTGTTTTTAATCTCTTTTCTATTTGAAACAGTCTTGATATATTAGTGTTACTGGCTCTTTTATTGTGAGGTATGTTGCAAATATTTTTCTCCCAATTTGTCATACGTCCTTTTTTGATTAGGATATAATTCACATGCCATAAATTCATCCTTTAAAAGTATACAGTTCAATGGTTTTTGGTATATTCACAGTTGGGTAACTATTACCACTATGTAATTCTAGAACATTTTCATCATGCTAAAAGAAAGACTGCCGATGGCTGCCACTCCCCTCACTCCCAAATCCCCTCACAGTCACTGTACTTTCTGTCCATATGGATTTGCCTATTGTTTTTTGTGTCTGGCTTCTTTCATTTAGCTTAATGTTGTCAAGGTTGATCTATATTATAGGTGTACCAGTACATAATTCCTTTTTATGGTAGAATAATGCTCAGTTCTATGAATATATACCATTTTCTCATCAATTGACAAACATTTAGATTGTTTCTACATTTTGGCTGTTACAAATGATGCTGCTATGAACCTTTGTGTTCATGTTTTTGTGTGTATGGAAGTTTTCATTTATGTTGGGGATCTATGGATGCAAATGCAAGTCATATGGTAGACTTACATTTAACCTTTTGAAGTTAACTGTTTGCCAAAGTATTTTCTAAAGCACTTATACCATTTTACAATTTCAGCAGTACATGAGAACTCCCATTTCTCCATATCCTTGCCAAAATATGTTGTTCATCTTTTTGATTATAGCCATCTGTAAAATCACCCATCTATCTACTGGGTGTGAACTGGTATATCATTGTGATTTGATTTGCATTTCTCTAATGACTAACGATGTTGAGCATCTTTTCATGTGTGTATTGGCCATTTATAGGAGAAATGTTTTATTCAGATCCTTTGCCCATTTTAGATGTTGGGTTATTTTTCTTTTTATTGTTGCATTTATATATATATTCTGGACACTAAGACTTTTCAGATATATGAGTTGCAAATATTTTCTCTCATTTTACGGGTTGTCTTTTCACTTTCTCAATGAATGTCTTTGAAACATAAAGGTTTGATGAGGTCCAACTTATCAGAGCTTTTTTTATTCTTGTGGTTTGGTGTCATGTCTAAGAAGCCATTGCTTAATCCAGTACACAAAGATTTATGCTGATGTTTTCTCCTAAGAGATTTATAGTTTTAGCTCTTACATTTAGATCTTTGATCCACTTTGAGTTAATCTGTGTATAAAGTGGAGGTGGGCGTCCACAGCATCATTCTTCTACATGGGCCTGTCCGATCACCATTTGTTGAAAAGACTGTTCCTTCTCCATTGAATGTTTTTAACATCATTGTAAAAAATCAGTTACTTGTAAATATATGGGTTTGCCATTTGTCTTTTGAATTATGCTTATGATTTTTTTTTTTTTTTGGCTGTGCTGTAGTTTTTATTTAGCCAAATCTTCAATCATTTGCTTTCTGGATTTTGAGTCAAAGTCTTTCCCTGCACTTAGCTTATAGAGAAATTCACCTATATTTTCTTTTAGTGGTCATATCTTTTTCAAAATACTTATCCCTTTGTCTCAAACCATTTATTAAAAGTCCATTTTGCTCAGTGATTTCAGAGGCCACCTATTACTAAATTTGCATGTGTGTATGGGTCTATTTGTAGACTTTCAAGTCTGTTTTACTGCTCTGTTTATGTAATACCATACATTTTTACTTAAATTTTCTGCTAGTTTTAGATTCACATATAGTTGTAAGAAATAATAGAGATTCCTTGTAACCTTTACCGAGTTTTTTCCAATGGCAACATCTTGCAAAACTATAGTACAGTATCAAAATCAGGATTTTGACATCAGTAACAGTCCGCAGGCTTTTTTCCATTTACTTGAACTAATTTGTGTGTGTGTGTATTTAGTTATGTGCAATTTTATCACATGTGTAGTTTCATGTATTCACCACAGTCAAGATGCAGAACAGTTTGATCGCCGCAGGGATCACTCATGTTGCCCTTTGTAACAGCATTCACCTCCTTTCTCACCCTCTTTAACCTCTGGCAACCACTAATCTGTTCTCCATCTCTGTAATTTTGTCATTTTAATAGTATTACAAAAGTAGAATCATACAGTATATAATCTTTTGGGATTGGCCTTTTTCCCTCTGTTATCCGGGTAGTTTCTTGGAGAGTCATCCAAGTTGTTGCGTGTTTATTGTAGTGTTCCATGGTACGGCTGCTCCACAGTGTGTTTAATCATTCACCTGTTGAAGGGCACCAGCGCTGCTTCTGGTTTTTGCACTTAAAAATAAAGCTGCTAGGATCGTTTACATATAGGTTTTTGTGTGAACGTAAGTCTTCATTTCTCTAGGATAAATGACCATAGGGGTGATTGCTGGGTTATATGGTAATTGTATGTATAATTTTGTAAGAAACTGCCAAACTGTTTTAATTATAGAGACTTTTCAGTATGCTTTAGTATCTGGTAGGGCTAATATCCCTTGGCAACTTTTCTTTTTAAGAATTTTCCAAGCTTTTACATAAAGTGGTTGTATTATTTCAATGATACAATTTTGTCTAACTTAACCTTGCTTATTGAATTGCAGGTGGGGCACTAATTGGCATTTCCTTTGTTTTTCCAACTTCACCTCTAACAGCAATTGGTCCAATGTAGGTAGGAAATGGTCGTTTTAGTATGTTGCATTTGTTTGTACCTTTTCTGAATTTCTCAAGTATGCCTTTTGAGAAAATAAAGTTATGGAATTAGGTTTTATTCCTTTTCTTATTCCTTATCTACTTGAAACAATGAGACTTCCCTACACATCAGTGTCTCTCAAACTTCAGTGGGTGACCCAATCACCTGGAGGGCCTGTGAAACCGAATTGCTAGGCCCTGCCCCCAGATATTCTAATCCAGTAGGTCTGGGATGGCGCCTGAGTGCTGACTGAGGCTGCCGACCTGGGGATCACACTTTGAGAACTCCTAGTCTGTATTAAGGAATGGTTTACATTGCATCTCTGGGAAGATTGTGAGGTCTTATGATTGACACTGTATTTGAGTGATTGTGTAGGACAGTTGTTATCATGTCTATACTGCTAAAGAAACAAGATGTATAATGCTGATATCTAACAGACCTTTAAATCTTAGTTCTGAAAGAAGATAGAAAAGTTTAAGTCATCCATTTATTGAATTGTTTATTTATTCATCAGATTTCTTGGCTTCCAACTACATTTGCTGGGCAGTGAAATGGATTCTGCATTTTTATATATTGCTGAGGAATTTTATTTAAGAAAAGTTAAATATATTTTCTAAGATCATATATTTTACAAAAGCCCTTGACTTCAGGACCCTTTGAATAACCTTCACAGTTCTGTGCTTCTGTTCCTCACATGACTAACTGTAGTGGAACTGAGAGTTAAAGCTGAAATTTAATTTCACAAACCTAATAATGGCCTTTATAATTTGATAACGACGTCTCAGTTGTCTTGAGATAATAAGGCCTTTTGTTGAATCAGTATTTCTTTAACTGTAGTAACTGTGTTACCGCATCAAAGACAGTACTGATACCTTGACTGAAATGAAAGGACACCAGTAAATTAATCCAGTTTAAGTCACTGTAGAATTGACCAGGAATTACCCACTCACTGATGTCAGAACCTAGTATGTCACATGAGGCTTAATTGGAACTGACTGATGGAATCTAATGCTTTATTTTGACCCAAATCTACTTTGGAATGTGAGATACACAGTTATTTAAAGATCCTTGATATAGATGTTGGATTTGCTTACTTGGTAGTTAGTTAAGGTGATAGATACAGATTAATTAAAGTTCGTGGTTCGGCAATAGTTAAAATTGGAAGCAGACAAGGAAAATTTGAGAAATCTTGGTTTCCAAGCAACCAAACACATAATATCAGATCTGTGTACCACTTGCTTAATGTTAAAATGCTCTAAGTGTAAATAATTGATCGAATAGAGAATAAAACAGCCATTATAGTCAGCTGAATTCTAAGCTCCTTGACCCGAACTCATTATGGTCAGCTTAGCGAGTAGGGTGGCTGAATCCTTCCAGAAAAGGAGCCCAGGTATAGTTTCTGGCATGTACATAGATCTTGAGAATTAGTTGGACTTAAGTAAGCATTTAGTTTTCAAGCTTTAGTCTAGCAAATGTGGGGGTCCTGACCTATAACCCTTCAGGAAGTGAATGAACTGCAACAGAGCCTGGATTCTGCCCCTGCCTCTGAGAGGCACCTACACCCTCCCACCTAATACAGAGGACCTAAGGAGTGATTGATTTTATAAAACACAAAGAGTAATCCACCTATATTCATCAAACCCTATAATAACTTCGACTTCTACGTCTAAGATAAATCTCTTTTTTCACTTTGAAAGCTTTCCACAGATGATTTCATCCAAGCTCGTGTTTTTAACTCTTGTGCTTATATAGATGACTTCCAAATGTATACCTCTATGCTCATTCTCTTTTTTGAGACATGCTGGACATTCATTTATAGGTCAAACTCAAAATGTTCTAGAAGGAATTAATCTCTTATTTCTCTTCTTCTCCAGAGAAGACTACCCAACCTGCTCTTGCACTCTTTAATTTCTTGCCCTATTAGCCTTACATCTGGCCGTTTGCTATGGTCTGCCAATTCTGCCTCAGTAGTCCTCTCTAGTAAGTCTCACCTCTCTGCTACTCTGTGTTCTCTCACCTTGACGTTCACTGGTCTTTGTACCCTCATCTTGGCCTTCTCAAGTCTGTCTTCTGTTCTGCAACCATAGTGATTTCTCAGAGACACAAGTCTGACTATATCACTCCCCTTTAAACAATTGGGTGATGCTTGATCTCCAACAGAATTTATGCAAACTCCTTGGCTTGACCTAATACCACACTGTGATCTCTTGTCTACTTCTCCATCTTGATGTGTTGCTATTCTCCACAAATACTTTGGAATACAGCAATTCAGAACTGCTTTAGTTCCCCGAAACCACCATGATATGTCACACATCCTCCCCTGTGTTTGTACTGTTCTTTCTTACTGACCCTTATGTCTCATTTAATTCTTTTGCTTTCAAGACTTTGCTTGGCTTTTCTAGGGTGGCTCCCTTGGTTTCTTTTGCTCTCCCACTGCTGCCATCCAAGATGATGTCAGCTGACTGTTCCATAAGGTCTTCTTAGGGCACCCTGTTCCTATCCCTGTCGTAGATCTTTGTCCACTTTATTGAGTTCATCTTTAAGTTCCTTCAGGAAGATCTGTGTTTTATTTCTCTTTGAATCCCTCTTGCCTAGTGTGGTTCTGGAAATCATTACAAATTGATCTGTGCATTTGCGTATGAAGGTACACAGAATTAACTGCATAATGGTAGCAAGAAACATCTTTGCCTTTTCCTTTTAGTAACAATGAGAGTTAGCGACATGTTCATTGTGTTTGTCTTTAGTATCTGTTGCTGCATACCAAACCACCCAAAAACTTACTGGCTTAGAACAGCAAGCATTTTATTTGTTCATTATTTTGTTGAAAATCATGGACTCATGACTGGGCTGGGCTTAGCAGGATGTTTCTTCTTTTGGTCTTATCTGGGGTTATTCACGGGTCTTCATCTGGTGGCTCAGCTGGAGGTGTAAGGTCTAGAATGACCTCACTCGCATATCTGTCAGTTATTGGCTGTTAGTTCTGCCTCTTCCTCTCATTCTTAAGTGGGCTGGCCAAGACTTCTTTTCCATAGCAGTCTCAGAGCAGCAAGAAGGTAAGGTGGAAGTTGCAAGGCCTTTGGAGGCCCATTCCCAGAAATCACATTGGCAATTTGGTATCATTCTGTTGGTCAATGTAAGTCACCAGGCCAACCCACATTCAAGGGATGGGAAAACAGACTGTCTGAATGGGAGGAATAGCCAAGTCACATTGCAAAGGACTGTGCATACAGGGCTGGGGAGAATGGGTGATCTTTTGTTTTCTTTTTTTGCTGTCAGCACAGTATGACTTGTCAGAACTGAATAGGCTTCTCCACCTTTTGAGCTCTTTTTGCACATTGTTTGTGTTATTTCTGGGGTAGTCATCTCACATGCTTTAAACTTGCTGTGTCTTCCTTCTTTAGTAGATACGGTTTCTTCTTTAGGAAGTCATCTTTTTCTTACACTTAGGGGGCAGCACAATAAACATTTGTATCCCCCACAGCACATACCAGATTTTAAAAATTTGGCAGGTTTTAAGTCAGCACGTATACGGTGAATTATCTTTTTTAAATTAAGAAATAGTTCAAGTATACATAAAAGAATAACATAATAGTTGTTTACTCACTTTTGTGAGCATCTTTCCTTATGTAGAAATAGTGCTGTGAACTGATAACTAAAACATTACTAAATTTAGTTGGATCATAGTTTGGGGGCTGCCTTTAAAGCTGAGAAAATTCCCCTACTCGTGAATATTATAGGCATCCTGGGTAATACTGATATCTTTCTGAAAGAGTGCACTGATTGCAGAGTTCTTGAAGTTGTATAGAGGATATTTTTTCTAGAACTTCAAAATTCTTTGTTGTACAAGAGAGGAAGGAGTAAGTAAAGGTGCTTTAAGGATGTAGATGTGCTGTGTCTAGTACTGTTATTTGCTGTCAGAAATACCCTGATAAAAATCCTAATACTTTTCCTTGCATATTGGATTTGTTTCATATATGGTTTTTTCCAGAGTGCTTAGAAGCTGTGTGTGTATCAAAGGGGCCTGGAGAGTGAGAGAAGGCAAAAGGTTTGGTTAGAAGAAAGGAGAGAAATTCATCTTAGTTTAGGAGCTATGCATGCACCTCAGGTTTTGCCTTTTGTTATATCTGAAAAACATAAATCCTTGCTGTTAATTCCTGATCTTAGTCTTTCGTGCCTCCTCCTTTTTCTTTTTGTTTCTACTCCCCCCAAATTTACTATAAAAATATTTAAGCGTCTAGAATAGGAAGAACTATTTTTGCCAAACCTTTAAGAAGTAAATCACAAATATCATATTTTGTTCCTTAATACATAATTATGTATCTCTAAAAGTGACACTTTGCTACATAGCCTCCATATAGTTTGCATAACTCAATTTTGTCCTCTTAAAATGCAAATGATGATACCATCTTCCTTGATTAAACAGGCTTGTGGTTAAGAAGGTCTGAAACGTAACAGGAGCTTCTCTGTCTTGCTTTCCCATCTTCCTCTAGTTTTTCTCTTCTTCCCTTTTCTATTTCCCGTAATTTTGCCTCCCCCTTATTGGCCTTTATACTCTATATGCCAAATATGTCTTAACTCATCTGTCTTGGTCCCCTCTGGAGAGCCTGGTGGAAAACACTGCAACCCTTGGTCTGCTCAGAGGCAATCACAGGCCAGTCCCCAATGGAACCATTCCGAGAAGTCTTCCTCCTTTGTCAGTGCCTGTGGACTTAGAGATTTCTGCAAGATCTTCTGGGAAAGAACCCACATTCATATTCTGACTTGTTCTCTGTGAAGATTTTAAAAATAATTTTTTCTTTTTCTGAAAAGATTCAGCTATACCCTTTTGTGTAAACATGGAATACGTTGACTGTTTTCTCCTCTTTGCCCATTCCCATGTTCACATTCACTGTATAATTTTGTTTTGGCTTATGTTTGACTTTTATACATACTACATTGATTGGATGATTTTTCTAGTGGTAAGATCCTCTGACATTGTGAAGGTGATAGTTCAACATTAATTTTATAGTGAGTCTTTGAAATATTATCAACTAGAAGATTTTAGCATTTCCTAACCTTTTACCAAGCACTTATTTTGGGGTACACAGTGTATCCCTTAATGTCTTTAACGAATGAGTTGTTATTTAATACAACGTGTTCTAGCCACCTGTGCTTCTTCGAGCTTCCAAGGAATTTAAAAGTAATTATTATTAAAATGGGAAAAAAACAGGTATAAGCTTATAGGAAGTATTAGAAAAATCATTTGTTTGGAAGTATATTACTCTTAAACCTAGAATTAAGGAGGAAGAGATACATGGCAAAAAAATGTCTTAGTATAATCAGTATGGGGATTGAGAGCCCGTATTATAGTGAGTGGTGCTTTATAAATTACCAATTAATGCTTATCCAGTTTTGTTCTTTTTCTTTGTGTTTTCTTCTGTCTTCTTATTTACCTGCAAAAATGCAAGCTCATTTCTAAATCTGCATAAAGGTTTCCTGTGACACAGTCATATGTCACTTACTGAGTCTGCTGACTCTGAATTAGGAAACATGGGCTCAAATAGGACATAAGATATATTCTTCCTTTGCAAAACCCTTTGGTTTGGATAAATTCTAAAAGGTAGCATTTTAAATGGAGTCCTAGTTTAAAGCACTTCCTCACATACTTCTAGTTGGCAAATTGGTATGATATATAAGCGTTTATGTGTTTTAGGCTCCAGACCCTTTTGTTATTGAAAACAAAAACAAACAAGCAAAAATCCCCATATGAACTGGCTTCTGCTAGGATGTAGAAAGCTGAAAGAATGTTGTTCCCATGCTTACAACAGCAAAAGATTTGTATAACCTACAAAATCACAACTCCTCTTGCACCCATCAGAGACTTTAGATCACAGGGTGACCAGCCAGCCTGAAATCTAAGGAAAGATATGAGTCTCCAAGTAGACAGGGACAGATTCTCTATGTCATGTAAGCTGATAAGAATCAACTCAGCTAAATTTTGTTTTAAGTACTGAAAGCTGAATGTACGCTAGCATGGGAACTGCAGTGTCAAGGAGAATTCATAATCAGGTGCAGGCATTTCTCCACATACCTTAGCAGGTGCTCATGGGAAAGACTGGGAGCAAGGCAAGTGACTGAAGGATGGCTTTGGGGCAGGCCTTGGGGAGGCAAACAGCAACCACTGCAAGAAGGGCATGAAGGTCTCTGGGATCCTTCTCCCTTCCCTAACACTATATCCCTTGTGGAACAGAACCCTTACACTTATGGGGGAAGAGCAGCAAACTCTGTAGTCTCAGGGCACAGGTAAAGACTAAAGACCTATTTCAGCTAGGGGAAAAGAATAGGAAAGTCCCTCTAACTCTGGAGGAGGGGCAAAGAAATATTCTCCACTGTGACTATTAGAGATCTCCTAATACTGGGTGAGGAGCAAAATCACTGGGGAGGCCCTACCCCATACCCACGCACACAAATCCTGCCTAAGACTGAGGTTGAACCAGAGCAAGAGAATACATCCTTCTCTACACACACCAGGCTACTAACCATGGAGTTACAAGTACTGACAGTGTACTGCTAGGGGAGGGGGAAGAACACAGAGACCTTTCTGTGGTATAGACAGAAAGGGAAGACCTAAAGCTGAGGGTGGAGCAGACATTGAGAAAAACATTCTGGCAAACCAGCCTCACCTTAAGCATGAGGCAGTGCTAAAGCCATATGAAACCTGTGATGTGCAGAGGGTAACCATAGCAGCAGTAAAACCCCAATTCAGCTCTCAACTTCTAACTGGATTGAATCACTTGCCATACTTAAGACTAGCAGTATAAGAGATTTGTTCATTTCTAGGCATAAATACTATTTCACCGCAATCTCTGCAGTTCTACACAAGATTTTCAGCCAAAAATTACTGAGACATGAAGTCAAGAAAAACAGCACACATACAAGAAACAAAGCATTCCATAGAAGCAGACTCAGATATGGCCCAGGTGTTAGAACTATAAGAGAGAGGATTTAAAATAACTAAGATCAATATTTTAAAGGTTCTAGTGAAAAAATGGATGATATGTATGAACAGATGAGGAATTTCAGTAGAGATGAAATTATAAAGAAGAATAAAATGAAAATACTAGAAATGAAAAACATATTAACAGAGCCTTTCACAGATAGTAATAGATGCCTTTGATGGCTCATTGATAGAATTGATTTGGCTGAAGAAATATTTATTACACTTGAAGATAGGTCAAAAGAAATTTCCCATACTAAAACACAAAGAGAAAAAAGGGTGAAAGAAAAGTAGATACTAGAGCCTCCAAGAGCTTTGGTGCAATATCGAAGGTTCCAACATGTGTGTAATTAGACTGCCAGAATGAGAAGAGAGTAAACAGGACAGAAAAAATATTTGAGGAGATAATGACAGAGTTTTCCAAAATTAATGCCAGATGCCAAATAATAGATCTGAGAAGCTCAATAAACAGCAAGCAGGATGAAACACACATACACACACACCCCACCCCCATATGGAAACTGCTAAAAAACAAAGAGAAAATCTCAAAGGCAGCCAGAGAAGAAAGACACAATACAGTAGACCTTGGAACGACATGGGTGTGAACTATGTAGGTCTAGTTATATGCAGGTTTTTTTTTTTAATAAATACAGTTGGCCTCCATATTGGCAGGTTCTACATCCACAGCCAAATGAGGATCAAAAATACAGTATTCATGGGATGTAATAGCTGTGTGTACAGAGGGTTGGCTTTTTGTATACTTAGGTTCCATAGGCCAGACCACAGAACTTGAGTATGTGTGGATTTTGGTATTGAAAGGCAGTCCTGGAACCAGTACCCTGTGGATACTGAGAGATGACTGTATATACAAAAGAACAAAGATAAGAATCAAAGCAGACTTTGCATTAAAATTAGGCAAGAGAGATGCACTAACAGAATAAACTGTCAAGCCAGAATCCTATATCCATCAAAAATATCTTTCAAAATGAAAGAAAGAAAACAAATATATCAGTGACCTTATTACTCTTCATTTTACTGCTCACATTTAAGTGTCTATGGAAATGAAGATAAGGATCTGGTCTCAGCCACGTTGAATTGAAGTGACAACTGTGATGAATCAATTGTGTGTCTCAATTCCTGAGTTTGCAACTTTGAGTTTTGTTAAATTCTAATAAATCATTGTTGATTTTGATGGCTTATAAGGCTAATGTGCTTGGTATCTGTATCAGCCAGGGTTTTCCAGAGAAGCAAAACGAGTAAGATGGACAGGTGTATGTGCGTGTGTGTGTGTATCAAGAGATTTATGTTAAGAAATTGGCTTATGTGATTGTGGAGACTAACAGGTCCAAACTCTGTATGACAGGTCAGAATGGAAACTCAGACAAGAGTTGATGCTGCAGTCTTGAGGCAAAATTTCTTCTTCTTCAGGGAAATATTAGTGTTTGCTTTTAAGGCCTTTAAGTTGATTGAATGAAGCCCACCCACATCATTGAGAATAATCTCCTTTACTTAAAGTCAGCTGAATACAGATTTTAATGACATCTACAACATACCTGTACACAAATACCTAGATTAGTGCTTAATTGAGTAACTGTGCATCATAGCCTAGCCATGAAGACACATAAAACCAACTATCACAGGATCCATTATTAGAATTGTGGGACGATTAACAATGGAATCTTTGCAAAATGGTGGAATTTCAACAGTGAACTACATCATGATCATTTGTATTTTTAGAGTGGTGGTAAGAATGATCCCAGGCCAGGTGCAGTAGCTCACGCCTGTAATCCTAGCATTCTGGGAGGCTAAGGCAGGAGGATCGCTTGAGGTCACGGGTTCGAAACCAGCCTGAGCAAGTGTGAGACCCTGTCTCTACTAAAAATAGAAAAATTAGCTGAGCAACTAAAAATAGAAAAAAAAAATTTGCCGGTTGTGGTGGTGAGCGCCTGTAATTCCAGCTACTTGGGAGGCTGAGGCAGGAGGATTGCTTGAGTCCAGGAGTTTGAGGTTGCTGTGAGCTAGGCTGATACCATGACACTCTAGTCCAGGCAACAGAGCAAGACTCTCTCTCGAAAGAAACAAAAAAAAAAGAATTATCTCAGACAGAGAATGTGCGTTAAGTTAGCTGGTAATAGTAAGAATTAAAGATGTAAACAGCATTAAAACTTTCTAAACTTCTAAATATGTTCTCTCATATACTAAGTGTATACTTTGATTTTTTTCTTATAACCATTTAAATGTCTAGAACCATTTAAACTTATTTTGAGTTTTTTCAATCCAATTTCACTTAAGCACTTGTTCCTCCATTGAAAGTCATCTGATTTGATACATGGCATTGAAAGTTTACAATTTACTGTAACTTCATCTGCAAGTGAGCAAGTATTAATTTTGGGATTTTGTGAGAACATGAGAGACTCAAGTCATTGAGGTACAATATTGTTGCAGGTATTGGGGATTAAATGGTGACATTGAGACTGTGTTTGACTTTACGCCTGTAACAGGGTATATAGATTAGAAAATAAAGTTTTGAAACAGTAGAAAAGATTTAAATTATAAATAATGTTGTGGACATAAGGAGTAGTTGAGTTAAAAATACGTTCTTCATAGCATAGACTCGAAGTCCTAATAATAAAAATCAGATTGTTAAAACTATAACTAATTCATGTAGTTAAATTGTAAATCATGTTTCTTATATAAAATAATGCTATTTATCTGTCATAGTGATACAGAAAATTTAAAATGAAGATTTATCTGTGCTCCCTCCAAACCAGTATTATGCTGTTTCTTACAATTATTAAACAAGAGAGAAATAAGGAGGTGAATCTAATCTTAAGGATGTTTGAGGAACAGGTCTCAAAGACCACTTATTACCCAGGGCACATAATTTAGAAAGTAATTTTCGTATTTGAAACTGTGGCCTAGATTGATGCCTCGAGCTAGTTCTGTTATGTAATAAATTCATTTAAGATATGCCCAGTAGTATGTTTCTGAAAGTCTGTAGTATTTAAAAGGCAGAGACAGAGATTGCATTGCATAGTTCTGCATGGTAGTAGCAGCTTTTCCAGGATTTCAGTGTTAGCCTTCTACTCCCGGCATACACATAAATTCATCTGTTCCAGTCTGAGTCTACTTGTAAAATTCAGATGCCTCTGAACTTGTTTTGAACTTACGCTTCTTAGCAATGTCTGCCTTATATAAAGTAGTATCAAGATTACCCAGTTCAGTTTTATGGGAGGCTCAGCAGTACATCATGGCAGCATTTTTGGCTGAATTTTTCAACCAGTAGAATTGCCTTTTGGATAGTCATTTTCTGCTGTATATAGCATTTGATATAGCTTACTTTGATTGACAGTTAAAAAATACAGTTTGGGGTGGAAATTGGGCAAAAGAAAAATATTAGATGCAAGTGGAGAGTTAATACTATTTTTTAGCAGGTGAAACATTAGATAAATTATTTATAAGTAGAAGACAAGAGAAAATAAGAGCCAATGTTAAAAAATAGCAGAGATCATGAGCGCACCTAGTGCCCAGGTCTGGTTTCCAATACCCTTCTCCAGTAAAAGGAACCAGGGCACCTTGGAGAAATGGCTGATTGTGATACTGGGGCAAGATACATGCAAGATGACCCTGGAGTATCTTACAGTGCCAGAAAATAAAGATGTACTTTAAAAAAACCCAAAACACGGATGAGAGCATGTCAAAGGGGCACAGGAGCCAACTCAAAGAGCTCCCACTGTCCAAAGATAGAATAATTTGAACAATAAAATAAGTAGTATTGGATCATAACTCAAAAGTATCAAATATCTGTGGGTTTATACTGGTATAAGTAAATGATGGGGTACGTTAATAAATGAGGAAAAAAGACACATCTCCTGTGCAGAAAAATTCCGGATAATTTATGCACTCTGTCCTAAGGAGGGGAGCATACCTCCCACTCCCTAAGTGTGAGCTGCTTACAGAGATTTCCTGAAGAGTACAGTGTGGAAAGGGGATGGGGTGGGAGAAAGAGCCGCTTTACAGTCGAGAAACTTCAAAACACTACCCCAACCAGATGATCGAAGTCCAGGTCAACAGTGGTAAATCATGTTGATAGTGTGTATCCTTAATAAGATGTGTTGAAAATGGCTCTTTACTCCGTGGTCTTCCTCCCCCAAACCCGGGCAACCCCAGTCTAATCATGGGAAAAACATCACAAAAATTCCAGTAGAAGGGGCATCCTACAATAAACCTGACCAATACTCCTCAAAACTGTCAAGGTCATCAAAAACAAAGGAAAGTCTGAGAAACTGTCATAGTCAAGGGCATACTAAGGAGCTATGAAAATTAAATACAAAATGGTGCCCTGGATAGGATCCTGTCACAGAAAAAAGGCCACTATATAAAAAAGAAGCAACTATGAATACACTGTACTTTAGTTAATAATAATGCATCAATATTGGCTCATTAATTGTAACATATGTACCATACTAATGCAAGGTGTTAATAGGGGACACACATTGAGGAGTCCCTTGCACATGGCCCCTCATTTTATAGTGTTCTTACCATGGTCTCCAAGACCATGACCTGGTCCTTCCTCTCTTTGATTCCATTTCTTGGCCCCCTCCTCCTTAGCAATGTTCCAGCTAAGGAGGCTGGCCTTGTTCTGTTCCTTTAACATGTCCAGGTTGTTCCTGCCTTTCATTTGCCATTTCCTTCCTCTGCCTGTTCATGTGTATTCATTTTATTCTGATCTTTTGCTAAATACCACCTCATTAGAAAGGTCTTTTCTGACCATCCTATTTATGATAGTATCTCTTGCAGTCTATAACCACAAAACCTGTGTTATTTTTCTTCATAATACTTAGTATTTCCTAAAATTATTTATTTTAACTTTTTCCATCCACCCCACTAGAAATCAGCACATAGTCAGGGACTTTGCTAGTGCCGTTTACTCCAGTATCTATAGCTACTAAGCCAACTCCTGGCACGTGGTAGGTAGGCATTGAGTAAATACTGTGTGAACGAAAGTAATACTCTCAAATTCAGCCTCCTTCCTTTCCTCTGAATGCTTACAACACATGCTCTCTACCTCTCATAAAGATTGTAATCTGCCGTACGTTATCTTTTTGTATGTGAGACTTTGTTTCCCTTCTATAATAGATTGCTAACACTGCTGCAGTTGTGTATCTCTGACTGTCTCTGTACCCACATGATATCAAGCTTGCTGCCTGGCAAAAAATTATTGCTTAAATAGCATTTATGGGATAAATATTTGCATCTCTCCTTTAACTGCTTTCAACATTCCCCAGTGAGAGGCCTCAGGTACTGCATAAAAAGTTGGGTACATCTAGGCTTTCCCTCCCTACCACCATTTAAACTTCTTCATGCTTCAGCTCCCTTGATTTTGACCTATTTTATTTTGGTCTTGGTTTCCCCTGCATCACATGTCCTTTTTAGAATCGAAGACATCACGGCCAGGTGTGGTGGCTCCTGCTGCTAATCCCAGCTACTCTGGGAGGCTGAGGCAGGAGGTTCACTTGAGCCCAGGAGTTTGAGGTTGCAGTGAGCTATGATGATGCCACTGCACTCTAGCCCTAGTCAAGAGAAGAAGACCCTGAGCCCCCCAAAAAAAAAAGATTCAAAAGGATTCACGATCCCATAAACCCTGGCCTGGAAATCCTATAGGATGCCACCTCATCTTGCTCAATAATTGTGGTTATAAGGCTCTGAGAGCCTCTGACCAACTAAACTAAACCCAAGACAGGTGTTAGTGCACCTGTGTGGGGAGAAGCCTCAACATTATGAATGTATACTGTGGCAATCTGCCTAGTTGGAGATTGACTCCCTCTCCCTCCTTTCCCAGCTCCTCATATTAAGAATAATAGGCAAAGTGCCAGGTACTAGAGACACCTACAGAATAAAATGCAAAGACTCTGAAGAACTCATAATGCAAACAAATGGTCCTCATGTAATGTCAATCATTACTCACCCTATGGGAAGCCAGGACATTTGTTCATGAAGCTTAACCTAAGGTCCACTGTCCTCGTAGTAGAGCTTGCCTGAATAAACTGTAAACATAGTGATTAGCTATAAGCAAACAGATTTCTGCATTCTAGTCTCCCAAACCCTACTGCCAAAGTGGTGGCAAATATTATACTTTTAAATAAGCTCCTGCTATGGATAAAGGGCATGCTTTGCAGAGTGGAGACTTCTGTAGCCTTTCCTAAGCCACCAGGGCCTTGGCATGCTAATTAAAGTTAACAACAAATCTGTCCCTGCAGGTACCACGTGCTAGATTTTCTGCCATTAAGGTTCGCATTTTTATTTTCACTTTACTCCGCCAAGGGGTGACAAGTTCTTTTTTATGTTTCTGAGGGAATAGTGACCAAATGATTAAAATTTCTATGTACTTTTCTCTACTTTGGGATGAATTTCCCTAAGGAGCCTAATTCCAGAGTTTCCATAATCTTAAACGTTATGTTTTTCATAATCTTAGGACCTTGGAATTTTAGAGAATATTTTTTTAACTGATCCTTTGAACCAAGATCTGCAGTTAAAGTCATTCCTGTGTTTTAAAGACTATTTTTATGACTGTTAGGTGTCAAGGTTGGTTCAAAATAATTTTGTAATTGTGAAAAGCAGCTTCAGTTTAACACGACAGTATTTCTCAAAGCAGGGAATTATCCTTGTGACAAGGCCCTCAGTTCTGTTCAACTAATTCCTTTTCTGGATGATTTATTTGTTGGAATACTTTTCTCAATTTATGGTCTCAGTTCTTAATTCTCTATGAACCAGACTCTTTATGTAAAGTCTAGAAATGGCAAATTTGACCTTTAAAAGAAAGCAGTTTCTCCTCTCCATGTATCTTTAGAAAAGAAACAAAACTCCATTTCCTTTTGACGTCTATCTCATTTCTTCTGTTCTCATTTAGTTAATGACCAAACTGTTTTCTTCTGGCAACCTGTAGTGAAATACATCTAGAGTGAGCTTGAAGAGTTCATTTATAATTCATCTTCATTCAGACAAAGTTAAAGGCTGATTGGATAGAAAAGTCCAAAATAGGTGTTTTCTGTTCCCCTTCCTACCCCCCACCCCCACCGCCCCATTTCTTTCTAGGGACCTGAAACATCAGCTTTTGAATTTATTTTCTAGGATTTATGAATATCCTTGTTTGAGTGTCTAGGGACAGAACTTTAAACTGGTAGTCATTATCATTTTAACATGAATTGATCAGATTTATTGCCTGCATTGACTGGATACTGATGCAGTGAAGTTCTAATGAGGAAGAATATAAAAGTCTAATTTGGAGCTGTGGAATACTGCTTACCAAGGAAAATCTGCTAGGGTGCTATAGGGGGCTGCCTGAATGTTCTAAGAAGAGATTCAGTAATTCGCTCAGCAATTATGAGTACCTACTGTGTGCCAGGTACCGTTGTGGATGCTGAGCATATGCAATGTAGAAAACAAACCCCCAGAACTAAACGGAGCTTACGTACCAGAGAAGGAGATTTTGAGAAGTGGCTTGTTTTGGGAGAATGACTTAAACTTTTTTATAAGGTGGCTTACACTGCATGCTATTCCCCTTTCTTCCTCAGCAGTTTTGCACTTTGATAGTAATTGTTCTGCTGTGCACACTTCACTGAACAGAGCTATGGACTGACTGTTCAGCTTTTTGTTGGTCAGTGGAATCATGTCTGGGTATTTTTTCCATTTTTCTTTATTTCCTGTTCCAGTTGTTACTTGATAGCTTTTTGCCAGGCTTTTGACCCTTCCCTTTGAGACCTAAGTGGCCCTTTTAATTCCATCCTAACCCTACATCTACTTGTATTTTACCTTATCAGACAGAGAATTATTGCCACCATTATTAGTAAAAATATTAGAATGACTTGTTTATCTTTTCAAAAATTTGTTGGACAGATAACAGAAAATTGGATATTAATATAGTG
Organism: Lepilemur ruficaudatus; assembly: GCA_963574885.1. Lineage (NCBI taxonomy): Eukaryota > Metazoa > Chordata > Mammalia > Primates > Lepilemuridae > Lepilemur > Lepilemur ruficaudatus. The sequence continues at coordinate 63,093 of CAUYRT010080758.1, forward strand.
CTTAGACAAAGTATACTTAGTACATTTCCTGCTAACCTTAATTTCTGGGGCAGTCTACAGATGAATTCCTACATAATTGATTTTTGTCAGAGTTTATAATATTCTAAGTCTGTGCTTCAGTTTGTTTGCATATGCCTCCTACATGTGAAACCAAATACATTACTTTAGTGAATGTATGAAGCATGACTGGGTTTTTAAATCTACAAATAAACTGAGTTGCTTTCTCTTTAATTTGCTATTCTTGCTCTTGACAAAAATTAGTGGGATTTACAGGTAGAGAAGATTCCACACTAACACAGTGGGTATTTTATTAAAAAACAAACATACTATTCCAGTGACAATATGGATTATAGGTTTCCTCATTCTTGAATGTGATTTAGACTTTCTTTTTCCTGAAACACTGTATTTTATTTTGTCAGTATTTGAGTTTGACTTTAAAATTACTGGTTTTATATGCTTTTGACAGTTATAAAATACTCTATACTCCATATAAACTTCCTGTTGTTTTTTGATGATATCTACAAAGGAGTTGATTGTTTCAACCATCAGAAACAGTGGAAAAATAGGTCCTAATTTTGACAATATCTATTGAAGTTACAAATGCAGTCAATTTTTGAGAATTTTTCTCAAGTATTCTTATGTGTGAAGTGACCTACATGCAGAATTATTAAATATAACATTTTTGAAATGACAAAGTATTGGAAAGAAGTCAAGTGCGTTTATTTTAATAGTGGATAGACCAAGTGATGGTACACAGTATACATGGCATACTGCACAGATGTTAAAAAATCAGAGTTTGCTATGCATTGATACGGAGGAAAGCAAGGGGCAGAACACACTTATGTTAGCTTTTAGTGTGAGGAGAAGGGGTGGTGTGTACTGGATCCTTTTTTGTTTGTTTGTTTTTTGTTTATTGTTTTTCTTTTCTAGACATAGTCTCACTCTTGTCCTCTGGGGTAGAATGCCGTGGCATCATTATAGCTCACTGCAACCTCAAACTTCTGGGCTCAGGTGATCCTCCTGCCTCAGCCTCCTGAGTATCTGGGACAATAGGCATGTGCCACCACACCCAGCTAATTTTTCTATATTTTGTAGAGATGGGGTATTCATCTTGCTCAGGCTGGTCTCGAACTCCGGACCTGAAGTGATGCTCCTGCCTTGGCCTCCCGAAGTACTAGAATTACATGTGTGAGCCACTGCGCAGGGCCTGGTATTCTTGTTTGCTTTTTTGTCCCTAAAGAAATCCTTAAAGGATATCCATGAAGCTAATAAATATGATTGCCTGTAAATATTACGTGGGCAGTCGGAGGCAGAGATGAGTAAGAAATACTTTTTACTGTATACTTTTTAATACTATTTTGTGTTTTTGAGCCATGCTACTGTATTGCCCATTGAATATAAAAAGTTTTTCTTTAAGTGTTCAGAGCGTGCGTGTGTCAACACCTAAGTGCATGTATAGAAACAACATTCATCTGGTGTCCGGCAGATGGGTGAGGAGGAGGGGATGGGTATATACATACGTAATGAGTGCGATGTGCACCGTTTGGGGAATGGACACGCTTGAAGCTCTGACTGGGGGTTGGGGGGCAAGGGCAATATACATAACCTAAACATTTGTACCCCCATAATATGCTGAAATAAAAAAGAAAAGTGTTGAGAGCATGCATGTATACTGATATTGATAGGTTTTGGAAATTTATTGAATGTCTGTTATTGAGTAAATAAAAGCTGATGTTTTGACACAGGGATTGGGGTCCTGCTTTTGCGACTTCTGATTGCTGGTTATATTGTCTCTATTTGCAAGCGCTTGAACATTTCTCCTGGATCAGAAATCCTGCCAGTAGGAAACTTAATGGTTGCTCTTTTGGTTGTGTTAGATAGACAAGGAAACAGAGATGAACTAAATACACAATTTCTGCTTTCTAGGAGTTGCCATTATTTCTGTGTCAAATGTGAATAAGAAACTGTTTTTGTTTTGTTTTGTTTGCACAAATGGAGAATGGTATAAATGCTCTTCAAACACCGACCGAAACACACACATATAAATAAAATGAAAGGTTGCTCTTTAGTCTACCATTTTATAAAACAGTTTTTCTATATACATATGGAAGGGAAGTAAAATTGTTACCTAAAAAATTGTAATTTTTTCTCTAAATATTATTATTTTGCAAGAACTGAGTTGAAGTTGCTAAGAACTTTAATTCTTTGCTGGACGAATCAAGCCAGCAGTGAATGGAATGCCTGGCAAAGCCATTAAAGGGAGAGGGGTCTCATTTTGCTCTCAGGACAGACACTGAGCATCAGTATATTTGGAATAATAATAACCACCTCTGTCTTGGTTAGACTTTTTATGGTAATAATTTAATTTCTATTGATAGAGTTTATTGCTGAATGTATACCAGATACCAGGAAGCTTATTACTAATAATCTGAATTTATGTAAAGTATATGTTAGATTTTACTTTCCTGTTTGTTCTGTACATACTAATAATTCTCAAGATTTTCAGTGGCAGTGGACAATCTGTTTTTGCTAGTTGGAAACTTTCATATTATTTAGAAGGGAAAAATCTTGGTAAGGAAATTGGCGATAGAAGCAGAATTTGGATTATACCAAGAGTCTGGTGTTGATTGCCTTTTTTTTTATACTAATAAGAAAGTGTTCTTTTTCTCAGTTGGGATTTCTCAACTGTTCTAAAAGCAACTTCTATATTGCTTTTTTTAAATGCCCATACCACTAGATTTGCCATGTACTAGGCATGATGTACCCATAGCAGCTAACAGGATTGGTTGTCATTTAGCCTTCAGAATTCAGTTTACAAGATGTCATCTTTATTTCCTGTCAATTGAGATAGTAGGGCTGAAGCCAGGGAGAAGAAAGCAAATATTTGAGGATGTGAATGTTGCGAGTGAGTGATGGATGGAATTGAAAATATCAGCCTCTAGATAAGGTGAGAGAAACCATTATTCTTTCTAGATGTCTGTGTGCCAGTAGAATGGAGACAGTGATTTCCTTAAGATGTTGTTCTCAGGTAGTGAATTAATTAAGTACCAAACTTCATAGAGCCTACTAAAATCTTCACAAATGGGGTTTATAGACTAGACATTTTTTCGGTGGGGCGGAGGGAATGGAGTGAGGAGGGAGCAGCACACTTCGGTGATATCTTGTGCAGCAGTCGCAATACTGAATTTTGAAGAAATCCGGTGAAAATGATAAAATGCTGTAAAATGAATAAATAATTAGGAAAGAATATAAAAAGGGCCAGAGACAGCTACAGGGGGGAAGAGGCATTGCAAAAAATGACTAGAGGGAATGCAAAGGAAGAAAGTAATTGGAAAACAGAGCTAATAAGAAACACCATCCTATTCTCTCTCCTGTGTGTTTTTCCTGGCTTTGTTCAGTGGGTGAAAATTCTGGAGTGTTCATTGGTATCTCTTAGCTCAACATCTTACCAAGATATTTTCCTTTTCTCAAAACGAAATGCAGTCCTGTGCCTTCTCGGAGTGACAGGCACATGGTGAAGGATGGGAGAGAAACACGGGGAGCCCACAAGCTCGTCTCTGCTCGACACACAGATTAGATGCCTAAGGTGTCCGCAGATATTGGAGGTTTTATATTTCCTAGAGGTTAGAAATTTTACCTGTCTCCTCTCCTCTGCACACATAAGGAGTAATTGGTTTATTTTCACTGAGTCAATAAGGTTTTTGGTGTCACATACTCTCAGGGAAACAAATGCAATTGCTTAGATCACAATATACTCCTGCAGATGGCAACTTTCAGGAGGTGACCAGGAGGTATCTGGACTCCCTGTGTGCTCCCTGGGGCCTTGTGACCTTCTCTATAAAAAGTCCTTTCTGTATTGATGCTCCCGGGTGGTGGTGGTGGGTCGAATGGCAGTTACATAATCACAGTCCCGTTTTTCAGTCAGGGTGGCCTTTATGCAGAGAGCTAGGAGTGGATTACTTCTTGGCAGGAATAAGCAAAGAACAATCTATTCAGATTTTTTTTAAAAATGGAAATGTCATGAAGAAAACAACTCTTGACGTTTCTAAAAGTAGAGGATGGTATTTTATCTGAAGGAATTGGTAGAGAATATCAGGGTCATTTCTTAGATCTGACCCTAGTAAGTAACAGAGAGGCCTTTTTGTACTGATGTTGCATTTTAAAAGGCGTCTTGACATACTTGGGGGAAAAGGAGAAGGCAGGCCCACTAGTTCTAGTTCAGGCTGTGCTCTTGTCTGAGTTGTTCTGCAAGCTGCTGCAGAACCTCTCCTTTCTCATTCCTTCTGTGAAGGTCCTTTGCAGTAGTCCCTGAGTCCCCGTCATTTCTGAAGCGTGGTGTTTTAATTAGGGGCAGCTTGAAGACTCAGGAAGGCCCACGCAACTGAAATTAAGATACTTAAAAAACAAAATTTTTTTTTAAAGAGACCGTCTTTTAAAGCTGGTTGTGTAACTCAAAGAATGATATTATAAATACAAATTACTATTGCATTTGTATCTTGTAATGATGATTGCAAATTTGTGCCTTAAAGCTAATGGTTCGTGAAGAAAAGAGTTTTATAAACAAAAGCAAAGAGAAATTATGCTTGCCTGCATTACAGCAGAAAACCCTCACTTCACTCTCAGGGTTTTGGGTCCTCCCCTCCTGTTTTTGGTTTTTCTTATCCCATATCTTTTGTGTGGATGATGCAACTAAAATTGCCCTCCACATGCCTTTTTTGCACAGTAACCCTCTTATTTTCCTTCACTTTCTTTGAATTGTACTCGTTTTAGGGTGATTTCAAGGGACTGAATATGCAGAAACTTCAGTATCTCTTATAGATAAAAGATGTAGTATTGGAAAGGTGTACTGAGTGCATTGTGGGATCCCTGATTCTGCTACGGCCTGACCTTTCCTCTTTATAAATCACCCACCCCACACCACAGCTACGAGAGCAGCCATGTGGGATGTGGAAACTGGGGGCTCATGGTTGGGCAGATTCGTTGTTCACAGCTGTATAGACTATTTGTTCTCTTCCATGTTGGTAGCTGGCTTTACACTTTGTTTGGGCTCATCCCTAAATGATTTCTGTTCAGAGTCCAGTCAGAATAGTGGCCATTCCTAGCTCTTGTGTTCAAAATATAACCCAAGGAAACATTTTTAGTCGTCTGTCTTAACAACTCCTCCATTAGCAACTTTATTAGAAATCCCCTAGTGCATAATTTCTGTTAGTGACTTTGTCAAGCAAACCTTATCATTGCCTCCCAAACAGCTGTAAAGACTCCCGAGCTTGGAATGGACTAAGGAACCATTTAAATTGTCCCATAATTTTGCAGATGCATAAAATGCTAGGATTTTAATCCAGGTCTCCTGACTACTTGTTCTGTAGTCTTCTTGTCTTCTCATTTGCTCTGTTGTCAGGATGTTGCTTGAAAGGAATTAGTAAAAGCAGACTGGCACTGAAACTCCAGGAGCTAGAAGACGAATTCACTCTGCATTCTCTCTTTCTGTGTGCTCGTTTTTATTCACCCTTCATCTTTTCTAAGCTTGTCTTCTAGGATTTTGTTGTCATCCCTAAGTATACTTGATTGGTTACTCCCCCAAGAGGGTCCTTCTAATTTTGGAAGAATTGAAAGATGAATATTGTGTACTTTAGTTGAAAGAATACTTTAGATAGGAGGACTTTGCAACCTGGATTCAAGTCCACGGGCAGGTAGTCACTTATGACTTCAGTCAACATCTTACTCCCTCCAGGCTTCAGTTGCCTTGTCTAAAACTTGGTACCATTTGACTCAGTATTTATGACTCATACAATGATCCAAGCCATATTTTCAGTGATTACTACTTTTAATATCAGCTTTGTTTGTAGGTAGCTTTGCAAACTGTTCTAAGTTCTGGACTGTATAAAGACAGACATGGGTATCTGGAACGTTACAGTAAATGGCAGAGAACAGAAGAAAAATCCTTGGAAAGGATCTTTAAAAATCTGTTCCAATATGTTTATACTGGAATGATTCTGAATTCCAGACTTCAGATAAACTAAGAAAATAGAGCATAATATCAAGAGGTAAAATTCCATCAGCTGAAGTTGATGAATAATAAATAACTGAGAGAAGAAAAGGAAATAAAATATTAAACTAGATAAAATGATGCTGGGCTTTGTTTCTGCATATGTAAAGCAGTGGACTAAATTGTACTTTAACTCCTGTGTAGGTCACAAGTACAGTAGATGTTTCTGACCTTGAAGGAGGAAGTAAAGATGTTTATTCATATTTTTCTTTTAGTTTTTATTTTTTTCCTAAAGGTATATAGTATATGCAAATTACTTAAAAAATCGAATAGAGAAAAACATGGCAAGGAAAAACCAAAATTCTCTGAACTATTTCCATATATAAAACTATGATTGAGCCACTGTCAATCATTTGCTAAAGATACTATTAGACTTCCGTGCAGGTAGCACAAAATGTTCCATAACATTCAAGGTGAAGGAAACAAGTGGTCACGTTTTACATTTTTCCAAAATAAATTAAATCCAGCTGAAATTCATACTTGCCAGATTGCCAGGGATTTCAGCATCACACTCCAGGGATATCTTCTTTTGTGACCAGCTTACCAAATCCCTACCCTAGCCCCACCACCAAGTTCACACAGTCCAAAAGGGAATTTCACTGAGATCTGCTTTCAGACTGGGAATAGCCATAGTATCCGTCTCCTGCTGCTGTCCCTGCACTCAGCCTCACTGCGTGTGGTGCCACTGTTGAGCTCTGGCCCCGCTGGGCCTTCCAGCAGTGCTTGCCTGTGTTACTGCAAAGTGTCATGAGCTGGGGCTCCCAGCAAAGACCACATGGCTCTTTGAATAAGGGTAGCTCGGTTAGATCAGTCCCTTATTCATTTTCTCTGTTACATTGTATGTCATTGATGACATGCGCCATCATTTATTTAGCCAGTCTTGTAAGATGAACATTTAGGTCATGTCTGATATTCAGTATAAATAGTGTCATGATGAACACTTTGTACGTGTATCTTTGAACATCTATTTATTTCTTTGGGATTAATAACCAGGAGTCACGTTGCTGTATCAAAAGATAGATCTGTTAAATTTTGACCCATATTATAAATTGGGATTCCAGAATAGATGCACCAGTTTACATTCCCAAGAGGACATCAGAATGCCCTATATTGTCCTACTTATGGATGGTGTCTTTAGAAGAAGAAAATAGTTCTGGCCACCACGATCTTGGAAGAGGAACATATGGTCATACACATGGCAAAATTATCTCTAGAGAACTTGGGTTCCTCTGGTGTTCAGGATCCATCTGCTAGGGATTTATTATTTTTCTCATTTTTACCCCTAAATTAGTGTTGAATCAGTCATGTCAACCCATTTGGATTCAGAGAATGATCTATTTTATTTATCTCATGTTCTCTCATCATATTTTAGGGAATGATCAGATTTCTCTCAGCCTTCCTAGCATTTCTGTCCCTCTTATTGTGTTTTTCCATATACATATGATTTACCCAGTAGCAAAACTGTAAATTCACAGTCTCCCAAGTTAAAACTTCCTAAAGCAATACCCTAAAACCCAGCTGTAAACTGAAAATTCTACAGAACACAAGAGGCATGGGAGATCTCTCCCTTCGCTTCTTTGTTCCACAGGTTCCTGATGTCCATGGTTAGGTTAGCCAGAACAAATTTCTGAATCTGTCTTAGGTATTTTTCTTAAGATAACCAGTTGTTTTCTATCTTTTGTTCTTTAGCTTGATTGTGAAAATTCAGACTTTGCCATTCTGAATTTTTCATGATTTCTCTGTATTTTACCCTATTCTTTAAAAATATTCCTGTATTTTGTGCTTGTGACTGATTTGAAAGGTCTCCTAGAAATTACAAAGGCCTGTGTTAAAATTCTGTCAGCAGTAAGGCCATATGGTTTCCTAGATGTTCTGCAGACTAAAGAAAACACTTATTCTGATATTTTGAATCAAACTCTGAGGACTTAAACATATGGTATAAAGAATGCCAGACAAATAGTTTTTTGTATTAGAACCATGTCAAACAGAGTAGCAGATGAACTCATCCCAAAGGCCTGTCTTAAAGAGATGGATGGAGCTTTCAACTGTGTCTCATCATGCTGCTATGGAGGGTACCTGCCCCTTGGGTAAGTCATTTCATATTGGGCCTTTGTCCCAATTGGTAAAATGAGCTGTAACCTTTCTTCATTGCATAGCCTCTCAGCTTGAAGTTGGCCCACAAATAAGGACAGGGAGGCAGTGAAAATGGAGTCACAAATCCAGCAAAGAATATTCCCTCTGGTGTCTGAATGAACACTCTGTACACAGGGGAAATCTATACATGGAATCTTCCCATAGGAATTAAGACATTAGAAAACTTGAAAAGCTCTTGCTACAAAACACCTAGAAATTCTGGATGCAGTATAACAAATACATGTTTTCATTCATAGCAGAAGCTAACCAGAAAGCAATTATCAAGAGCCTAAAACGAAGTGGGAACTGAAGAGCTGAGCTGTTCTAGGAGGAGTAAGGGGAAGGTAGTAGCAGGTGGAGTGTGGGGTAGGGCTTGAGTTTTATTGTATATAACTTTGGGCCTCTTTGGGAGAGAAGTTGAAAGTCACAAATAGGAGTGTAGAAATTGGGAAAGATAGTAAAATAATCACTGTTACCAGATGATATGATTGTATACCTAGAAAACTTTACAGGATCAATTGAAAAACATGAAAAAGAACATATTCATTTTAACCTATAGAAATATTAGCATGTAGAAATAGCCTACATAGATGGACATAACCACCAGTTAAAAGGTAGAATGGAAGAGAAGATCTCATTTGCAATGGCATTAAAAAAAGATAAAATGCCTACATATAAATGGAATAAATTTTTTTTGTCTAAAAAAATTTTAAAAAGCTTCTGTACAGCCAAGAAACTATCAGTAGAGCAATAGACAACCTACAGAATGGGAGAAAATATTTGCTCTCTACACATCCGATAAAGGGCTGATAACAAAAATCTATATGGAACTCAAAAAAATCAACAAGAAAAAAATCAAACAACCCCATCCATAAATGGGCAAAGGACATGAACAGAAGCT
>CAUYRT010080760.1:0-61867 GCA_963574885.1 Lepilemur ruficaudatus
TTTTTGAATGTAACAAGATAAGTCAACTTGAGTGGTAATATATTTTGGGAAATCAGTTCACTACAAATTGTGACTGTAAACATTGTACTGTAAATGCTTTGTAGTTTTCCCCCAATAAAAAAAAAAAAAGAAAAAAAAAGATTCTGTGGAATTTAAGAACTCATTGCTATGTCAGAGAGTCTGTTTTATTTATCCTTTAAAAAGTCTTGTAGGAATACTCAAACTGCAAAAATGTTAGCAATACTGAGAAACAGGAATGGAATATCTCAAAGTAAAATATTTAGAGGAATCTCTGATAGAGAGAGCAGAGGCCCTAGTCCCCTATCCCAGAGAAACGAGAACTCAAGGAGAAAACAACATGGGACTCTTTTGGACAAGCACAAGTTTGATTACCTTCATCCTTAGCACACCTGCACATGAGGATGCTGCCAAGTTTGCTCTTGATCACACACACCTGAGAATTAGCCGTGATGGGGAGCATCCTATCAGTGATACTGAAATAAAATAACAACTGCTGCTATGAATATAGACCTGTTCCACTACACTTCTCCATGTTGCCAGATGTAAACTGCTAAAATAATAACTATTAGGGTTTCTTTATTTTTTATTTTTTATTTTTTGCTTTCTTTAATCTGACCCTGGAGATTTTCCTATGAAATACTTGAGTGGAGACCTGCACCAAACTCCAACATGATCCAGTGTTACTGTTAGAGTTTACGAACTAATAATACTAGGAGAGAACAGATCTGCCTGTAAGGCTGAAATAGCAAAGAAAACTATTCTTCAGTTCAAAAGGAGGTAATCAATTTTCTGAATATTCAAGGGGTGCCTCCCTATAAAGCAGAGTAAATGTAACTTAGAAAAAGGAAATGAATTCTAAAATACCAGATTTGCTTTCTCGAGAATATTCTAGAGGACATGTGTGTCTATTACCCTTGAGCAAACTGTTATAAGGCCATAAACCTAAGAATATAAAGAGTTAAATATATGGATATATGAAACACATAGTTATGAGTTGGAACTTTGTTAGAGGCAGTGAACAGCAGACAGGATGTAGCAGAAAATTGAATCATTCAGATTGTAAACAAAACACAAGGCATTTCCCTAGAATGCAGACAAACTAAGATGACAAAGAGAAAGGAGGGGAGGATTGGTTCATGTCTTTCTCTCCAGTTACCATCCATTGCAAACTTTATATTAATATCCAAATTATTATTTGCCCCACCCAAACCAGTCTGTTTCTTGCTTCTGTGCATTTTCTAATGCTTTTTACTCTGCCCAGAAACCCTCCCTTGCTTTATTCCCTCACCAGTTCCCATCCCCAACACTGAGGGGTTAAATCTACCACATCTGTATAAACTCCTCTTCAATTCCTTTTCCAATAAATGGATGCACGATGGAATCATCAGTAATGGTGGTGTTAGTTACAATGCCTGTGTCTGTAGCCAGACAATCAAATAAAATATACTTTAGTCTCAATAGTACTGAAATTATTGTCATTTAGTTTTAATTTTTATAATTATAAAAGTAATGTCTAAGGGTTATAGGAAAAAATTTAAAGTTAAATATTTAACTAGAGTTGCACCACTCAAAGTAACTGGAGTTATTGGTACCCTTCTTTAAAGATTTTACTGTGCGTGTTCTTCATGCAAAGTGAAACTTTTTTGTTTTGTGAACTGATACATTAAGCTATAATTGGCATACAATAAATTATACACATTTGATAAGATTTGACAGACATATACACCTTTGAAACATCACCACAGTCCAGATAATGAAAATATCCATATCCTCCCCAAATTTTCCTTATGCTTCTTTATAATCCCTCCCTCTGGCTCCACCTTCCTCCATCCCCCATCTCCAGAGAGACATTCATCAGCTTTCTCTCACTGTAGTTTATTTTACATTTCCTAGAATTTAATATAAATGGAATAATTTACATTATATATTTATATAATCATTTATATTATGTAATATAATATATATTTATATTATAATCATTTATATTATATATAAATCATATATAATCATTTATATAATATAATCATTTATAGTATATAATATAATCATTTGTATTATATATTTATATAATCATTTATATATTTTTTGTCTGGCTTCTTTCACTCAGCATGATTATTTTGAGATTTATTCCTGTCGTAGCACTTTTCCATAATTGTTCTTTTTTTTATTACTGAGCAGTGTTCTGTAATATTGCATGGAAATATCAGAGTTCATCTGTTCATCAGTTGATAGATATCAGGATTGTTTCTAGTTTGGGGCTATTAGAAATAAAGCTGCTATGAACATTTATGAACGAGTCTTCATAAAGATATATGCTTTCATTTCTATTGTGTAAATACCTAGAAAACAAATGGCTGAATTATGCGGTAGGCGTGAGTTTAATTTTTAGGAAACTGCCGTACTCTTTTCCAAAGTTGCACCATTTTTACATTCCCACCAGCAAAGTGTGGGAGTCCCAGTCCTTCTTTGCCAGTTCTTGCGATGGTCAGTCTTTTTAATTTTAACCATTCTAATAGCTATTAATATATAGTGGTACCACACTGCAGTTTTTAAGATGCATTTCCCTGGTGAATTATGATGTTGAGCATATTTTGTATGAACATTTTCCATCTGCATTTCTTCTTTGGTGAAATATCTGTTAAAATCTTTTGTCCATTTTTAATTGAATTGTCCATTTTTATTATTTATTTTTAAGTGCTTCTTTTATATACAGTATAAAATTCCTTTATGAGATACATGATTGACAAATATTGTCTCCCAGCCTGTGGCCTGTATCTTCATTCCCTTTAGTGCCTTTTGAGGTGCAAAAGTTTTTAATATTGATAAAGTCCAATTTACCAAATTGTTATCTATGGTTTGTGCCTTTAACGTTGTAAAGAATTTTTGCATAGCCAAAGATAACAAAGGTTTTTCTTCATGTTTTCTGCCAGAAATTTTATAGCTATAGGTTGCACATTTAGGTCTATTATCCATTTTATGCTAATCTTTGTTTATGCTGTAAAGTATAAGCTGAAATCCATCATTTACATATGGATATGCAGTTTTTCAAATACCATTTATTGAACAGACTATTATTTCTCCATGGAATTTGCCTGTGTCAAAAATCAATTATCCTTATTCTGTCCCATAATCTATTTGTCAGTCTTGACGTCAATACCACACTGCCTTCATTGCTGTAACTTTATAATAAGTCTTAAAATAAAGTATTATTAGTTCTCCAAATCTGTTCTTTTTTTTTTTTTTTTTTCAAAATTGCTTTGGCTAGTCTAGGTCCTTTACATTTCCATATGAATTTTAGGATCCATTTATCAGTTTCTACAAAAAACAAAAAGACTTCTCAATTTTGACTGGGGATGCAATGAATCTACAGATCAATTTAAGGAAAACTGACACTTTAACCATACTGAGTCTCCTGAGCCATGAATTTTATTTATCTATTTATTCAGTTATTTTTTAATTTGTCTTGGCAATGGTTTGTAGTTTGCAGTGTACTGGTCGTATTCATCTTTTGTCAGACTTATCCCTAAGCATTCATATTTTTATTGCTATTGTAAATTGTGTTTTTATTAATAAAAATTTCATTTTATAATGATTCCTTGCACTACATAGAAATATAATTTATTTTTGTATATTTATCATGCATCCTGGAACCTTGGTAAGCTCATTTGTTCTTGTAGCTTTTTTGTGTATAGATTCCATCAGAATTTTCATTAATTCATAGACAATCATTTACAAAAAGAGTTTTATTTTTTCCTTATCTATATGGATGTCTTTTATTTATTTTTCTTGCCTTATTTTGCAGACTAGAATCTCCAGTATAATGTTAAATAGAAGCAATAAGAGTGGACATTTTAGTCTTGCTTTTGATCTTATTGGGGAAGCATTCAGTCTTTGACTATGAAGTATGATGTTTCTTGACAGTTATCATAGATGCAATTTATTGAGGAAGTTCCCTTCTATGTCTTATATGTTGAGTTTTATCGGGATATAATAGATTTTGTCAAACACTTTTTCTGGGTCTATTGAGATAATCATATGTTGTTGGATTTTTATTTTTTATATGATAAATTATCTTTAATAATTTTTACGTGTTAAAACAACCTTGCATTTCTGGGATAAATCCTTGGGTTAAGGATATTTGCATTTCTGTTCATAAGAGATATTAGTTGGTAGTTTTCTTTCCTTATAAAGTCTTTTCCTGATTTTGGTATCAGCGTAATTCTGACTTCATCGAATAAGTTAGGAAGTATTCCCTCTTCTTAAATTTTCTGCAAGAGTGTGTGTAGAATTGCTATTATTTAGTCTTAAATGTTTGGTAGAATTCACCCAGGGAAGCCATCTAAACCTAGACTTTTCTTTGTGGAGATAATGCAACCATGCATTCAATTCCAATGCATTTAATAAATATGAGGCTATTTAGGTTATCTCTTTCTTTTTGAGTGAGCTTTGATAGCAATGTCTGTCAAGGAATTTTTCCATTTCATCTAAATTGTCAAATTTACTGGCACAAAGTTGTTAGTACTATTGCCTTATTATACTTTGCATACTGTAGAACATGTAGTAATTCCTGACATTGGTAATTTGTGCTTCTTATTTTTTCCAATCAGTCTGGATAACAGTTTTATCAATTTTATTGATCTCAAAGAATCGTATTTTGATCACACTGATTTTTCTCTCGTTTTTCTCTTTGCCATTTCATTGATTTCTACTCTGATTTTTCTTATTTCCTTTCTTTTACTTACTTTGAGTTTAAATCATCTTTTTCTAGTTTTCTAAGGTGAAAGCTGGGGTCATTGATTAGAAATGTTTCTATCTCTCTTCTCTTTGAAAATATGCCTATTGTTCTATAAATTTTTCCCAAGTATGTGGCATTGCAGAGATTTCAATATGCTATATTGATTTGCATTCAATTCAAAATATTTTCTAGTTTCTCTTTTGATTTCTTCTTTGACTCATGGTTTCTTTAGAAGTGCATTATTTAATTTTCAAAATTTTGAGACTTTCAGAAACCTTTCTGTTGTTGATTTATAACTGAATCCCCTTGTGGTCAGATAACATACTTTATATCATCTGAATTCTCATAAATTTATAGTGACTGTTTTTATGGTCCATAACATCTCTCTTGGTAAATATTCCACGTGCACTTGAAAAGAATGTCTATTCTGCCCATTGGTGAGTAAAGTACCCTATCAATATCAATTAAGTCATATTGGTTGATAATGTTATTCAAATCTTCTATATTCTGATTTCCTCTCTATTTATGCTATCAATTATTGAGAAATGATTATTAAAATCTCCAACTATAATCATGGATATGTCTATTTCTCCTCTCAGTTCTATCAGTTTTTACTTCAATTATTTTGAAGCTCTGTTATTAGGTGCGTAAATACTTAGGATTTTTATTTCTTCCTGATAAATTGACCCATTATCATTATGAAATTAGTTTTTTTTAATCCCTGGAAATATTCTATGCTCTGAAATCTGCTTCATCGGATATTAGTGAACGCTCTCTAGCTTTCTTTTGATTAGTATTAGTTTGGTATATCTTTTTCATCCTTTTACTTTTAACCCACTTGCATCTTTTTTTTTCCAAGCAGAGTCTCACTCTGTAGATTGGGCTAGAGTGCTGTGGCATCAGCCTAGCTCACAGCAACCTCAAACTCCTGGGCTTAAGCAATCCCTCTGACTTAGCCTCCCAAGTAGCTGGGACTACAGGCATTCACCACCATGCCTGGCTAATTTTTTCTATTTGTAGTTGTTTGGCTAATTTTCTTTCTATTTATAGTAGAGATGGGAGTCTCGCTCTTGCTCAGGCTTGTCTCGAACTCCTGAGCTCAAGCAGTCCTCCCGCCTCGGCCTCCCAGAGTGCTAGGATTACAGGCATGAGCCACCGCACCCGGCCCCCACTTGCATCTTTAAAGTGTGTTTTGAACACAGTCCTGGGAAAGAGCTTCAAGACAACTGACTAGAGGTACCCAGCACTCACCACCTCCAAAATAAGGCCTGAGGCAGCCAGGAGATGATCACATGTCAAATAGAGCATCTGGGAGAGAGCACTGGAACTCAGCAGGGGAGTGACAGGGAATCTCTGAGGCATGAAAGAAGAGGGAAGCAAAGCATCTGGCCCAGTCATGATCAGGACCAGCTTGAAGTCCAGTGATACTCACCAATGCAGAGAAAAGCTAAATAAAAGATCCTCAGTAGTCTGCATTCCTACCCCAAACTCCTGCTATCCTAGCATGGGAGAGCCCCTCAGCCCTCATTGGCCCTGAATAGGAGGTGCTGCATGGAGTCCAAGGGACAGAACTATTCCAGAGAGGAAGTTCACACCGAGTCCCACACACCCTGGAAATCCAAGCAGCTGAAGCACAGAGCCCCCATCAGACTACATGCTGCCCTGGAACCCAACAGCCCTGCATCTCCACGTCTCTAGAGCCCCACTGACATCCCCATTTCCACACAGAGGGCTGCAGCATCCAGACTCCAGCTGGACCCGGCACTGCAGCTGGTCCCCCACCACTCTAGCCCACACAGTGTCCTACACCCTGGGGAACAAGGTCCAAAGCATGCACTCCCCATAGCCTGAGAGCTGCCTGCCTGACACTGCTGCCACTGGCAGCAACACCTTGCCCATGCCCTCACTCCCCTCCCACTGCTCCATCCCCCACCCACACCCTACCCCACAAGCAGCAAGGCTGATGCACACCCTCATGTGCCTTCAGGAAGCTTTGGGACCAGCCCACTGGGGCACCTAACCAGGGCCTGGGAATAAGCAGGCCCTATCTGCTGACACCTCCACCCAAGTGTACCATCTGGGGACCTGGAGATTGATCAGCCCTGACCACCCCAGCTGGCGCTTGTGCACACCATCAGAGGGCCTAAGGATGGGCACTCCCCACCCAGCACCACCCCATCAGTGCCCCTGTGTGTCACTGGGGGGCCTGGGGAGTGATCCATCCCACTTGCTACAGCTTGGAGTGATGGGTGACTCCAACCCAATAATAGTGGGGGACTTCAACACCCCACCGTCAGCATCGGACAGATCATCTAGCTGGAAAATCAACCAAGAAACATGAATTTAAACTTCCCTTTAGACCAAATAAACATAACAAACATTTACAGAACATTTATCCAATAGTTGCAGAATACACATTCTTTTCATCAGCATATAGAACATTCTTCAGAATAGACAATATGTTAGGTTGCAAAATAAGTCTCAGTAAATTAAATAAAAAATCAAAAAATCATATCATGTATCTTCTCAGGTCACAATGGAATAAAACTAGAAATCAATAACAAAAGGAACTTTGGAAAGTGTTATGCATGGAAATTAAACAACATACTCCTGAGTGGCCATTGGGTCCATGATGAAACTAAGAAGAAAAACAAAAAAAATTTTTAAATAAGTGAAAATGGAAACACAACATGCCAAAACCTGTGGGATACAGTAAAAAAAATGCTAAGAAGGAACTTTATTGTAATAAATGCCCACATCAGAAAAGTAGAAAGATTTCAAATAAAAAACACAATGATGCACCTCAAGGAACTAGAAAAATAAGAACAAGCCAAACCCAAAATTAGTAGAAAGAAATAATAAAGATCTAAACAGAAACTAAAAAAAAAAAATACAAAGAATCAACAAAATGAAAAGTTAGTTTTTTGAAAGTAAAATTAATAAACTGCTAGCTAGACTAACCAAGAAAAAAAAAAAGAGAAGATCCAAATAAATAAAATCAGAAACTTTACAGGAGACCTTACAACTGATACCACAAAAATACAGGATCATCAGAGACTAAACTATAAGCTAACAAATTGGGTAAGCTGGAGGAAATGAACAAATTTCTGGGCACATCGAACCTACCAAGATTGAACCAGGAAGGAATAGAAAACCTGAACATAACAATGTGAGTATCAAAATTGAATCAATAACTAAAGTATCCCAGTAAAGAAAAGTCTAGGAACAGATGGCTTTACTATTGAATTTTACCAAACTTATAAAGAAGAACTAACATCAATTCTTCACAAACTATTCTGAAAAGTTGAAGAGGAGGGAATTCATCCTAACTCATTTTACAGTTCCTAAGTAGACTGAGACCATCCTTATTGAACATCCCGCCATTATAGCATTTATCTTATTCATCTACATGTTGATGTGTGTGTGTGTGTGTGTGTGTGTGTGTGTGTGTGTGTGTGTGTGTGTCTACAAGCTCCTCAAGGGCAAGGACTATGTCTTTTTATCTCAAATCCTGCACTTTTCCATTAATGGCAAAAGCCCCAAAATACTATTGAATGAATAAATAGATCATTAAAAGAGTACAACTCAGGCAACTCAGTGTTCATTCATTTAACTGGCATTTATTGAATGCCTACTGTGTACTATCTGAAAGAATTTCAGACCTAATTAATAATAATTCACTCTTTTTAAATGACCATCTATTGTTCTCTGGCCATTTTTCTCATTAGCTCTGTTGAATACGACAAATGACCACACAGAGATCTAACATTAAAATAGCACTATAATTGAACCTAGAGAGAAAGCCTCCAATCTGTCCTCTCCTGAAATCTCTGCCTAAACTCTTAAAAGCAGTTCGCTTTCCATGGCTATACATCTGTGTGATGGCTTCCTTTTGACCCTTTCCTTCCCAGCTAATTGAGTTGGCTTTCTCTCTGTGAAATAAGTGCCTATTCCCAGACTCTGCACCCACTCACAGCCCCACAGGAAAAGCGGAGTATGTTTTCTTCCCCCATCTGTTTTGTAATTTGTGGTGTCTGAGTGTGAAATCAATCCCTGAAGAATTTGGTCTTGGTCTATTAGAAATAGCAGTTCCCTCAAAGCAAAGTTAACAAAAGTCTCTCCTGGTAAGAGAATCTTTCTGTACGGCCCCCCAATTTCTCAAACTCCCTCTCCAACCTATTTGCAGGTGGTTACAGTATTGTGAGAAAGGTATGATTAACAGGAAGGTAAAATTTCTTTGCGGAGCTCCTCGCTGAGTCAGGCTGAGCTAACTGGAAGATTAACTTCCAGGGTAAGTGGAAGTTCCTGAGTCTGCTTCTAGTCTCTAGAGGGAAAATGGGGAAATCTATGGAGAGGTATGGGCAGTACACACCTCAGCAGAGGAAGATGGCCATGGAGCTTCTATAGGGGACTCTCACCAGGGGACAGTGGTAGACGTAAGGCCTCCCCAGGATGTATAGGACCCAGGAACTTTTGTTTTTGTTTTGTTTTTTGGAGCCCTGTCTATGTGAACAATTTGATCCACCCAGTACCATGAGATATCAGCATGTCAGATCATTCTGACTCGCCCACCTCATGCCATCATGAGGAATAAATACCGCACCAGCAGTGGCAAATATCTGCTTACCAGGCCAACATGCCTGAACAGAGGACTAGATTTCAGGATGGCCCCACATGCATGAGTTCCAGACCTCCCCCTCCACAAGGCACCTGGTCCACATCATTCAGGTGACAGGGCATCAGAGAGCATCCCAAAGGGGAGACACCAGGACTCAAACCCCTACCCAAATGGCACTGGCAGACCAAGCTCTTCTCAGGCACAGAGGGGTACTTTGTATATTTCAATGAAAACTTTCCAAGGTGTAGGGCCCTGGTGTAGGGCCTCCAATGAAAACTTTCCAAGGTGTAGGGCTACCTTTCCAAGGTGTAGGGCCTCCTTTCCAAGGTGTAGAGCCTGCTCAGCTCTAAGGGCATTTCTGAGAAAGGCATTATACAGACACATCCACAGGATAAGAAGCTGGCCCATTTCACAAGCCCAAGACAGGGTTGATATGTAGGAACTTCCTACCACACTGCATTTGTATGGTTGGCATAGACTGTCAGCAACTTGAGGGCAGGGTCCACCTTCTGTTGTTTTCAAATCCCCAGTGCATAACACTGAGACAGGCACCTTGAATGTGGTCAAATAAAAGTATTAATTCAAAGCATATTTGTTTCGTATTATGCAGAACAGCATCTTAGAGTAATGCATGGTGTCCTGAAATTAGGGTGGAAGGCTTGTTTCAGCCTCTCTGAATTTCAGTGACCTTGTTTTAAGATGAAGGAAATGGACAAGAAGGTCCCTTAAGACCTTCCAGCTTTAGATCCTATGACTTGAATGGCTATGACTGGCCCTAACCGGGAAGAGATCAGTGGCTTCTTAAGAAGATGAAAGAGCTTTAACCCCATAAACCTAGTTGCCAAGGTTTAATTCATGTAGGAAACTATTCATTCCACCATCAGCTACAGGGTTGGAGTCAGGTTGCAGACGCAATAATCACTCTGTAAGCAAGTTGAGCCCATGATACACACCCCCAATATCAGCACTTGCAAGGCAGGGGTGGAATTTTTCTGTTCCTGTTCCAAGGCATTTGAGTCCAAGTGTCTGGTGCACACAGCCTCTGAACCCCCAATGTGAGCCCATGCCCTGGAGACCACGGAGTCTGACTATGTTGAATAGAGAGTCACAAAGCCCTTAATGGGGGTTGGAGTGAAATGAAAACGCAGGGGGAATTCGGTAGCTATTTTGAGAAACAGAAAAATCTGGTTCTTGTAACTTGGATTACCATTGTCTCCATGACAAAGTAGTTGAGTCACTCAGGGAACCCATTAGCTCTGGCTGAGTCTCCACTCATCTCTCAGCTTCTAGCATCAGATAAAGTGGAATGGCGTGATGGCTGGAGGAAGTCCAGGAGGCCTGGCTTCAGGAAAAGACAGTGATTTGGGGGCAGAGAAAGGAGGAGCAGGACAATTTTCCCAGCTCATGAACTGAAGATGAAATCACCATCAAGAGTTGCCGATGAAGCAAGGCCCAGTAATCCCACAGTCGGGCAAAGCTGGAATGCCAGAGAGGCCCTGGCACATCAGACCTTTGAAATAAGAAGATCACCTAACACTATTCTGAGCACAAGGAGCTGCTAGGACAGCCAACAAGAGACTAAGCTGAAAAATTTGCTTATGCAGCTTGCCGAAGACCAAACACATCCATCTCTTCCTGTTGCCGAGGTGTGTGAGGCCGGGTGCTCTGCAGCACACAGCCTCTGACCCCCAGTCTCACAGCAGCCGGGGCCCAGGGACCCAGAGCCTAAGGAGATGAATCACAACATGGCACCCTGCTGAGACCCGAGAGGGTGCTGAGGGGGTGAGGATACTAAAGATGTTATCCTCTATGACAGTGAGGCCAGCGTGGTCCTGAACAGCACACTTCCCAATTTCCTGTGCACTTGGGGCAGCTCCAGAGAGAACGAAGGTGAGGGATGAAGGAACCATCTCTCAGGCCTGAGCCCCTCTGACCACTGTGGTGCAATGATCAGAGAACACAATGGGGCTCAAGACCCAGCCTCTGCTAGGAAGACCCTACTCATTTCTGATTGACTCTGATATTCACGAGACAAGGCAAGACAGTAGAATTTAAAGTCCTGGTACATACCCTGGTGATAACATCTGATAACCCAGCTTCAAACACAGCATTAGATATTCCAGAGTGAGGGTCCAACATGATCAGAGGGGATGAGGCTGGGCTCTGGGAAAGGTCAAATGAATCCCACTGGAAATGGTCACTGCTATTACCAAAACCCTCAGGCCCCTCCGGAAAACGAGGGAAGGGAGGGACAGCTCCTAGCCGAGAGTGTTGAGACATGGAGTGAACACAAGCTTTCCTAAGGTCACAAGATGAGTCAGTCGCAGACAAGTAATCTGTCTTTGCCTCAATAAATTTTCCTACTTAGTGAGTTTGGACAGCTCAAAGACAGCTTTAGTGCAAATAAACAAGCTTGTCCACAGTTGAACACGCTAGCGAGAGGTAGCTCACTCTGGCCCAGGGTCATTTCCTCCTCCCTGTTTCTATAAAAAGCAACCCCAGAAATGTTAAGCAACAGCAGAAGCAATTAACAGACCAAATACTGGAAGCCTATTTCAAACAGAAGGCAAAGATTTCATGGGAGTGCTGCCCCCCACATGCCCCTCAAATTCAGCTCCTTCCCTTCTGCCATTCTCTAAAAGTTCCCCAGACAACTCTAAATAATTCTGAAGACGCTGAAGCTTTCCTTCCCTCCTGTAAGTGAAACTTTGCTCCCTATCAAGCTGACAGCTGCTGCTTCTCAGTCTCTGTGGATGAGTTCTCTCCCAGGAGGCACCTCCGTCCATCCAGCCCACAGTGGAGCTCTGGGTAGACCTGCTGCATGTTTGGACAGGGCAGAACCCTACATGTGGAGCCAGCCTGGGATCAAGGGGGGGAAAGGCCACAAATATGAGGTACCTAGCATAGCACCTGTTCAGTAAATGTTGGATTTTATTCATTATTACATAGGCAATTCACCAAAAAAACTTGTTTAATGAAAGCATTTCTTTTTAATTTAATTAAGAGCCTACCATCATGGAGGTAGGCACTGGGTTAGACCCTATGGAGAACAGCAAGAAAAATTTAATTTGATTTCTACCTTTAGGAAAGTTCAGCACTTAGGGAGGAGACACGCAGGCCAGCATAGTACAGAGTGAAATACAATGCCTGTCAAAGGAAAGTGTGGACAAAGGTCTGGAAGATCATTGAGGAGAGGAGATTCCTTCTCACTGGTGAGAGGGAGCAGGTAGCACCAGGTGGAGTCTGAAGACTGGGTGGGATGTCTGCCATGGAATGTGCCAGCAATGCCACTCCCCAGGCAAGGAGGGACCTGGGGTGCAATAGGGCAAGCCACAGTCAGACATAGTGGGCTGGAAAGAGAGGTGAGAGGAAGAGGGAGAAACAAGGCTGGAAAGGGAAGCTGAGGCACATTCTTGATGGCTTTGAAGTCAAGAAAGACCAGTCAGAGGGCTACAGTAGGCGTCCACATCTGACTGTAACTGCTCGGACCAGAGTGAGGGCCATGAGCAGCAAAGGGAGGGAAGCAGCCACAAGCCAAAGCAAGTGCGTGCAGCACGGTGGGTAGTTGGGAAGTGGAGGAGGCCTGAAATAGCTGCCTCCCCTGGGGTGAGGGCTGGCACAAGGCCACAGAGGGTTAGTGACATTGCTCTACATGTCCCTTCTCTCTAGTAGGTATGTGTTTGGAGCTCCTGTCATAAATCTTGCCCTGAGTACTATCTGGAGACAGGGCTTCATTGGAGGACAGCTGCACATCTAATTTTAGGTTCATGCTGGAGAAGTAGGGCAGGTCTAATCTCCACAGGAGGGACAAGTCATAGTGACACAACATGGGGCATCTGCTCCTGCAAAGCCATCCTGGAATAACTCCCCATAGCTTGCTAGCATTGGGAGGATGATACTCAGTAGGACTACCCTGTCCCTGACATGGTCTTCACCCCCTTCCTGCAAGATCCCTGAAGCCCACAGGTTCAGGCATCCTAGTGGAGTGGAGCAGAATTCATTTGTATGCGCACCTTGGTTACTATTTTTAGGGTGGAGTTCAGGAGAGAAGACAGGACTGGGCAGGAAGTGCTCCCCTTCACGTACTTCCCTACCCTCTGCATCCTGCTTCGTGGCAGCAACCAGATACAGCCAGTAGTATTCGTACTAATTATCGATCAACAGTGTGATAGCCTGTCAAAGCTCACAAGGTTTTTCCACATTATTTTTTAACACCCACAACAAACCTAGGAGGTAAGACTTGATATTCATGCTTTAAGAAATTTTAAAGTTGAGTCAAGAAAGGTCAAATGACTCACCAGGAAATCTTCTAGAAAGAGGGTGACACAGTGCAGGTCATCCAGTTTCAGCAACTTTGTTCATTCTTACCCTGCTGTTGAGGAGTGAGGGTAAAGTAGCAAACAAGGTAGATTTGGGAAAGAATTCAAAAGCTTCAAAAGTGGAGGGAAAAGATATTTAGCCTTTGAGAGGAAGTAGCCATTCCATTGAGAAGAAAGACTCCCCTATCATTAAGCAAATTTTTCCATGGATATGAGCCATTTAGATGGTAAAAGAAATTTAAGCAAACTTTAACTGCTTATGATTGTCTTACATATAATGGCTTTAGACATAAAATGCTGGTTATGGACTGTGTAAGACACTCCAGTGGTGGCTTAAGAGCTGAGGCTCATGTATCAGACATAGTTTAAATCCCAGCTCTTTCACTTAAAACCCAGCATGTCTCTTAACTTCTGTTTCGATTTCTTTTCCTGTAAAATCGGGGATAGTAATAGCACCTGCCTCACAGAGGAGAGGAGAGGCTCAAAGGAGATAATGCATCTTAAAAGCTTAGCACGGTGCAGGGCACCTAATAAACACCACGGCAGTGACAGCCATGTTGTAATGGCTGGAGAAAAAGCTTCTCTTCCACAGAGGTTTGGTTTCAATTTGGCATTTGGCTGAAGAAGGGGAACAGTCTTGCCCAAAATGTACAGGACAAACCAGACATGCAGAAATATGCCTGAGGTCCCCAAAAGGCTCTTTTTGTTGTTGGAAGCATCCCACTTTCTTTAATCCCTGGTACTACTTTCCCATTTTCCTCTGGCACCCTAATCAGATCTGCACCTGACTTCTACTCCTTTTGCAGGAGGAAAAGAAAGCAACAAAGATAGCAACTAGTGTGAGTCTCTGAGAAGGGGCCTTCTCTGTTTTGCTGCTTGGCCTTAATGAGGAAGACCATAAAAGCTATCAGGACCTCAGTAGGGTGGGGGTTAGTGCCTTGATACCCACTGTTGGCTGGAAAGGGCTTCCTAGGGAAGCCGCCAAACAACATGGCACTCAACCGGCAAGGAAGAGATGACTAAGGAAGACTCATATGTGGATGGGCCCAGCAGATATCACACAGATTTTCACATAATGTAGGGGAAACACCCAGATATTCCTGAGCTTCTGAACAGCTGAGTTATAACAGCACCAGATTAGAAGAGGCCTTGTGAATAGGGCAGAAAGATAAAGTTCATGGATTGGTGACCAAAGGACACATTGAGACTGCAGATATCAGCAGCAAAGGTCTGCACACGTGACAAAAATGTGACATGTCCAAATCATACACATCCAAATGGACACAAGCTGAGTGAGAACAAACTGTGCTTGTCTGCTGCACTACCATAGCTTCTCAGAACTTACACACCCCAGGAACAGAGGGAGAAGAATGAAAACCTGGAACGAATCAATGAACCATGAACTCAACTTAGATTCCTGATAAAACACTGACTTATTTTTTTGCTACCTGGCATAAATGGAAGTTTAAGACAGAAATAAAGTATAATTACAAAAAAGTAAAGAAATTTAATTTTTTTTTTTTGGTTCCTGAGTTTGTGACTCTGAAGTCTTATACCTACTAGATGAAGGTCCCTTGGTAGGATTTAACTGAATTCCACTTGGCAATAAATTCACACTGCAGAGGAGAGGTTTCCAAAATGAGATATATAGAACACTGACCCACACTAAAAAAGGTAATCTCTACAAAAAAAAATAAATAAATAAGTTCCCAAGCCAAATCAGTTTTGGAACAGAATATACTACATAATCCTGATATCTGGAAATTCCATAACCCTGAATATCTTAGATACTGTCAATATGTGTCTGTTTTACAAAGGCTCTGAAAAGTCTTATAGTAAAGAGACCTATCTAAATTTGTTCAACCCAGTATTTCCCAATTTATTTGATAAGAGATTTTTTTTCACTGAAATATAATATATTTCACTCTGGCAAATGCTGGTGTAGAGAACTACAGGTGAGAATGGATGATAATGGCCTAACAGTGGTGACCCAAGAGAAAAATAATCAGGTGGAACATGAGCCTAAGATTGATACTAGGATGCAGAAAATATCATGGCTGGGCATGGAAATGCTACTTGCCAAATGACCCCATATATCTTGGAAATTGTCTGAATTTCTTCTAATATTCTTTCAAGGTCCTAGCTGAGTCACTCCCATAAATGATGGATCTTAATGGTTCTGAATATCTCTAAAGCCTTCATATCTAACCATCTCCCTTTTTAACTTGGTGATTCACGCCACTTCAGCAAGCACAGGCAGAGAGAATAGGCTGAGTTTCATTTTCCAATCATAAAAATATATCTCAAATCCAGCATACAACCATGATGGACTATTATAAGGCCCAGATCTCATATCAGAAATTTAACTGGCTGACTCTTTAGAGGCCTGGTCATTTCTGGACTGTCTTTTGAGAAATATACTCATTTATGGTAGATTTGCTGTGAGTAAAACATCTACACCTGAAGGCTTCAAGCAAACAAACATGGGGTTTTGCATATGAAAACTGGATTCAAATCTCAACTGTACCATTTCCTAGCACCATGACCTTGGATAAGCCTCTCTCCACATTTTAGCTTCCTCTTCTGCAAATGAGGATGCTAATAAACCCATCTGGGGTTGTTGTGAAGATTACAGGAAATGACTCATGGGTGGGGAGAGATGTAAGCTAAGAAGGGATAAAGTCATATGTCCAAGGGGGAAATCATCACTAAACTGAACTGGAAACACCATGAAAATATGTGTGGGGCTATCTCCATCTCTCCATTTGTTACAAAGAAGGCGGAAGTACTATGAAGGTACTCCATACCTGATTGTTCGGGTACACTTTCGGGTATAAGGAGTAACGATCTCAAATATCAGTTCCATTGCTCCATTAATTCCCAGCATGGCTCCCGTGGTGACTGAGAAAGACAGAAACACAGTAGTTATGGTCACAGGTGGGTGGGTTAAGGTTCAGTACAACTTGGATTGGCTTCTTTAAAACTATAAGGGGCAACCTAACGAACAAGATAGTGCTCTTTCTTTTCCAACCTTGTTGCAAGTTCCCTTACAGCTCCCACACTTGGATCTCCCAAAACTGAGGCATTGACTTGACTATGCCTCCTTTACAATGTCAAAGGAAGAATCCATTCTTCCTGCTCGGGGGTAACTAGCCTGGGAATTTTTTTTTTTTCCTTTTTGCCCAATTGGGGATGGTTATAAAAACATAGTCATAGATCTGAATGATAGAAAGAAATTCAAAAGGGGCATCTGATCAGATCAATAAAGCCTCTGGATGTCATTCTCATTTCCAAGGAGGCCCCAGCCTCTCTGCAATATCCCCACTACCCCTCTCCACTCAGATCACCTTGGGATGAGCTATGGTCATGTCAAAAAGTAAGAGGAATGCACAGACCACCACTTGGGGCCAAGCTAGCAGGGGCAAATGTTTCAGTTGGAGAAGGAAAGAGGGTTGTGTCTTCCAAGTGTGAGTCTCTTCTCTCTTTCCTCTGCTGCACTGGTGTTTTTAAGACAAAGACCTAGGAATGCTTTGTGCTTTGGGCCAACCTTGTCCTGAGAAAAGTAGGTGGGAATAAGAGGTCTCAGAGAAGCAAGGAGAGAAAAACAAGAGTGGAGAAACAGGGGTGGGTTATCCTGCCTGGCTCCAAGCCTCGGGAAAGGAGACTAAATGGAAATCTGGAGGCTTTGATATCACTCATTCCAGTACAGTCCATCAGGTAGAGACTGAAGCTGATGCCTTAGCTGTGACAAAGAGTGTATGCTCCTGGAACATCCTCTGTGCATATGTTCCTCCTGAGGCGAGGACAGGCAGTAATTGCCTGGATCAAAATTCAGGGATTTGGCATCCTAGGCCTGCCCATCAATCTTCCACTCTCATGGCTACCAACTCAGTCGTTACTTCTAAAGTGGGAAAACAGACCAGAGCAAACTCTTGACAAATAATTCAACAAAATTCTGGCCTTGAGTGAGGGAGGGGATAGTTTTAAGAGTACCAGTTCTGACATGGAAGACTTTAGGCTTGGAAGTGGGAGAAGATAACAGTAAGAAATCCTCCCTGAGTTTGCCCTTGCTGGATTCCTGTCCAAGGTTAGGTCTCTGGCAGCTCCACACATACCCTCATTGTCCATCTAAGAGCTTCCAAAGGGTTCATTGGTTATCAAAGACCCTGTATGGTCCCAGCCAACTCCTGAAGATAGAAGCTGTTTAGAAAGCTTCCTGGGACATTCAACAGTGGCTAGCAATTCACTGAAGTGACAGTAACTCACAGGCTTTTTGAACTCAGCTTGCCTCTCGTCAGGAAAGTCAAGGTATAGAGAGTGACAGCATAATTTTTAAAAATATCTTATGAACAGTTAGTTGGTACAATAAATTTAGGCTTAGAATATGAGATCAATGGCCACCTCCTCCCACCCTTGCAAATCCCAGGATTTCTTAGAGCTCTAGCTGAAGGAATTTTTCTAAATCTCCATAGCCACTGTATATCGTAAGGAAGGCAAGTTATTCAGCCTAATTTATTCTTTAGGAAACCATGAGATACTTCAAGTCTTGTGTTGCTGGCAAGCTCCAAATGGGGGCGGCACA
The DNA here is from genome assembly GCA_963574885.1 of Lepilemur ruficaudatus. Taxonomy (NCBI): domain Eukaryota; kingdom Metazoa; phylum Chordata; class Mammalia; order Primates; family Lepilemuridae; genus Lepilemur; species Lepilemur ruficaudatus. The sequence continues at coordinate 18,276 of CAUYRT010080760.1, forward strand.
CCTTCTGTCTACTCATTAATGAGAGGTGTCCTTTATACAAAGCCACAGCTTCCCTTTTCCTTTATGAGAGACAGGTTTGCATAGAACCGTTCAGCCTCTCCCAAACACTCTCCAATTTTCTGGTCAATGTATCTGAAATGGGTGAGTGGAGGCTCTGTCTGTGAACAAGAAATCAAGAATCTCTCCCATTGTTTATTCTCCAGAAAGACTTTCTCGTTAAGGGTCCTCCATGTTTGTGAATTGAATTAACCAATGAAAATTGGATTAGTTTAGTAGTTCTTAGGATAATTACAAAAAAAGTTACCTATTTACTTCCCATATGTGTCGTCATCCTATTATTTCAAAAGACCAAGGGAAAAGAGCAGGGCAGGGAGGGGAAACTGACCATTACTGAGCAGCTTCCATGTGGCAAGCACACCCATAAACATCATCTTATTATCCCATCTACCACATCTACGGGTGCTGCATGGGCCACATTGCATCCCTTCCCAAATTCATATGTTCAAGCCCTAATCCCAAGTACCTCGGAATGTGACTGTATTTGGAGACAGGGTTTTAAATGAGGTAATTAAGTTAAAATGAGACCATTAGCATGGGCCCTAATCTAATCTGACTTGTGTCCTTAGAAGAAGAGGAACTTTAGACACACATAGAGACTCCAGGGATGCATAAACACAGAGGAAAGACCATGTGAGGACACAGGGAGAGGACGGCCATCTGGGAGCCAAGGACAGAGGCCCCAGGAGAAACCAAACTTGCTGACACTTTGAGCTCAGACTTTCAGCCTTCAAAACTGTGAGAAAATAAATGTCTGCTGTTTAAGCCACCCAGATTGTGGCCTTTTGTTATGGCAGCCCTGGCAGACTAATAATAATAATTATTACTACTATAATTTTATAAAGGATGAAACTGAGGTTAAACAGGTTAAGTGCTCATGTTACATGACTCATAAGAAATAGAATCAGAGTCACACTCAGGTCCTTCTGGCTCTAAGCCCACGTTCTTTCCCCTACAGAGTATATTACATATAAATAATTGTCACTTCCATCCCACAGGAAAGGGGCTCACACAGGAGAAATGAAAGTCTGTGCTCATTACATGTGAGATAGGAGGTATAGAATCTAATCTATTAATAAAAAATGTCTCCATATGGAGCAGAATTAACATGAGTGTTGGAGTTAGAAATTCAGCCCTCATGACTTTTTATCTGCATGAATTCAAGCAATTACTTCACTCTTTTAAGCTTATTTTTCTAAGCTGTAAAATTGTGAGTCTAAATACAGAATTGTTATGATAATTAGAAATAATCCAAATTAGCAGATAGTAAATAAGCATCAACCCATGTGCTATGATGTATCTGGAGGACCCTGTTGAGAAGGATGATGAGATTAAGGAAAAATGGTAAAGGATGTTGTAATCAATGAGTAACTTCAGGAATATAGCAGAGAGGTTGGTGATGGTACAGTCATTCTTGACAAATGTAATACACACAACACTGTGCCTTGAATATGATAAGGACTGAAGAGAGTCTGCCCTTCTGCTGTCACAGGTCGTTTGCACGGTGTAGCACTAATAGAAAAGTTTAGAGCGCTATACCATGTGACTCCCAAGGAAAAGCAATATCAAAGTCTGTCTGCAGGAAAGGCTCAAGACTTCCACCTGGCTAAGGGGGAGAAGAATAAATAACTTCTCGCCTCCACAGCCTCCGGATGGTCAGGCTTCTTCATATATCTTGTCAGGACCACATATGTCCCCCACCCACATCCTCCTTCCCACCAGACGCCCGCATGGTTTCCAGGTGTCCCAGCCCAGGTCTCGAAGTCAACCCAGGGAGCCACAATAGAGCCACTTACCACTGGAGGCAAACACACGCAGGGCCCAGAGACAGTGGAGGAGGTTCTGGCTATCGCACAGGTTTTTCCTGGCCAGAATCAATGTCACATCAAGTGCTTCCAATTCCAGCGCCTTCTGGCCAAACTTTTTATCTGAGGACACAAATCAATCTATCTTAGTTGTGTTGCACGCTGATTCTGAGGGTTGTATAAGGTGTGGAATAGATGAAGGGGAAGATGGTGGCGAGAGGAGGATAATCATAGCCAAAGACACTTTTCAGACATATTTAGTAAAAAAAAAAAAAAAAAAAAAAAATTGCCTCTAAATATGTCCCCACTGGAACCAAATGAATCAGAAGAGCTAATTCGGGCTATACATATTTACATGAAGGCTGGTGGGTTGTATGACTCTCAAGCCCCTATATTTAGGTTGTCCTCATACATGCACTACAGCTTAGCTGGGAATAAAGTTCTTCCTTTAAGAAAAGTCTAGAGTTAGGAATACTTACGTAACATGGCATACAAATGCAGTTTGTGAACTTTGATAGAATTCTACTTTGAAAATGTCTGTAAAAGACGACTGGGAACACTTGGAGAAATTGGAATGAATATAAATTATACATACATTTTTAATTTTATTAGATTTGTAATTGTGGTCATGTAGGAAAACATCTCTTTGCAAATAAATGCACTTAAAAGGATTTAGGAGTAAAATGCTCTCTGTAATTTTTTTAATATTTTAAATAAAAACAAATAGGTGACAGAAATATGGCAAAATGTTAACAATGGTTAGATCTAAGTTTTGGGACTATAAGAGAGTTTTTCATAGTAAAAAATCAAAACACATTTTAAGAAAATAAATTTTTTCCTCTAATACCTCTAAAGCATTGCTCCAAATAACCTGATATCTACTGTTATAGATATCAGTCATTATTATCTTAATAATTTGAACATAAACATAAGAAAAACAGGGACACGGCACCTCTTATTCTGTGTTCCTCGTTCCCACTATGACACCAGGTGGCTGTGCTACCAGTCACATTTGTTTGTGTCCTTTCCACAGTGTGATACCCGAGTCATCATGTTTGTCTGGCAAGAATACATTCCGATCAGATTTCTCACAGGTAGAAATGAGTAAAGAGAGACAATATCCTAAACCTGGTTTACCAATATTTACCTCAGAACCAAAGGACACCAGCAAAGAGATCGTGACTAACCCTACATGACCCATTCCCTTCATGGGGAAAGAGATATTGATTTTGTCTGGGACATGCTCATGCAGATGCTGGCTGATGCCTGGTCCTCAGTCATTATCTGTGGAATGTTGAATGGACTCAAAGTGGAGATCCAGACAGTGAAAGGAAAGAGTGCTCCAGAGCCCCTGGGCCCTCGGCTACAGCTACTAGTGTGAGACATCGAAGGTCCACTTTCAGAGGACCCGAGCTTCTCATTTGTAACCTATTTAAGACTAAGCACACAACTGGAGCTTAGCTGTCATGACCAGTTTGCAAGGTCTGCATGAGTCCTGTGTGCTCAGGTCTTTAAACTGTGCTATAAGAAGTTCTACGTATTTTAGGATCTTCCACAGGGAGAGAGAAATGCCTCCGTAGCCTAAGTGACAAGAACTTTAGGCCCCTCCCCTATCTTCCTTCCAACTAGGGATGCTCCACTTCTGTGTAACTTATTCTAGTGAATTAAACAGTGCCCCCCCAAAATCCATGTCCACCCAGAACCTCAGAATGTTATCTTATTTGGAAATGTGGTCTCTGCAGATTAATTACTTAATATTAAGTCATACAGATTAGAGCGGGCCCTAAATCCTATGACCGATGTCCTTGTACAAAGAGAAGAGGACACAGAGGAGAACACCATGTGAAGATGGAGGCAGAGACTGGAGCGATGCAGCCACAAGCCAAGAAACACCAAGGACTGCTGGCAGCCACCAGAAGCTAGTGGGAGGCATGGAACTGATTCTCCCTCAGAGCCTCCAGAAGGAGCCAACCTTGCCAGCACCTTGGTTTTGGACTTCTGATCTCCAAAATGGTGAGAGAATAAATTTCTGTTGTGTTAAGTCATCCACTTTGCAGCAATTTGTTATGATAGCTCTAGGAAACTAAATACACTTATATAATGGACTTTCATGTCAGATGCAATTGTAGACATGTTCCATTTATTTTAAAAATGATTAAAAACTGCATTGGATTATCTTCCTTCATTCCTCCAATGTGGCCCACACCCCATGTGGCCCATGCTTGCTCTGGGCTCTTTCCTAAGCACTATACCTTGGATTAGGTGACATCTAGGTCAACAAAATTACTCTCCTATGGGGCTGGTTCTGCCATCACCACCAAGGTGTCCAGAACTTTCCTGCCTTCCTCCCTGTACTTCCCCACCAGAGCTTCCCCAGTTGTTTGCATGATAACAACCCTAGAAGTGCCTTTTCAGTCACCATAGGTCTTGGGGTGTAGGTACCTCTTAGGCCAACTTTGGCCAGTAGCCGGAAGAGAGGCAGAAGGATGTCATAGTCTGGAGGTGCTGTCCTCGCTGTGTCCACCAGGGTCTGCAGAAGGGCCTCACTGCCACCCTTGCTGATCATGTAGTGGATCCTCCGGTCTGTGCCTGAGGGGGAACCCAGAGGAAAGATGAGCCGCAAGTAATAAACCTCATTTTCCTTGCAGCAAAAGATAGACCTCACAGCTGGAGACAGAGCAAGGATTGTTTCATTTCACCCCAGAAACCAAAATTATGTAGTTCTTGAAGTGACCTAGGTTAAAGTTTTGCTATTCCATAAAAGAAGAGGGGTGTGAAATGGGAAAATAGTGGAATACTTAAGAACCTGAGTGTATTCACCTGCAACAGCTGTAATAAATAGAGCCTTGAATCTACTTAAATGAGAATCTGTTGAATTTTCAGTGTATGTGTGTGTACATGTGTGTACATGTATATAAATATGCATAAAGCTTACGTATGCTTAACAGAAGAGGGAGTATCAATATCCCTTTGCTATAAATTTAGATCATCTGTAACAGTGTTTGGGATGATAGCCTCATCTGGAATAACTTTATTAATGGTATAATGATTTTCTGTTCCTGGCCTTCAGAAACTGACGGGAGAAAAATATGGAAACTACTGAAGTATACCCTTGAGAAAAAAACATTCAATCATCCTATTTGGAGAATTTTGAAGAGGGTCTGGGCTATGACAAACTATTGATCTTTCTACCTAAGAACAATTTGGGACTGGGACCTCCTCCACCTTGCCCAAGGATAAAAGCAGTGATTACATTTCAACTTGGCCCTGGGTGATTCTCTATGCACTAGGCATGGTTGACCTAACCAAGGTGGCCAGCAGGTTGGACATTATCAAAGAAGACCCTCTGAGTTTTCATCCTCATAAAAAGCAGCACTCTCTACAAAAGGAGCAGTTATCACCATCTGTGTTGGAGGGAGAACTCCAATGTTTCATTCTAAGAATTTCAGACACCTCTGGACAAATTGAAGACAGCACTACCCCAGCAGAAAAGTGGCTTCACCTACAAGGGTGAACTCACTCAAAAGACTATGGGGAAGTCACCCTGCTAGTGGAGGGCACCACAGCCTACAGAAAGACCTCTTCCTCTTGAAACTGTACCCTTGAGGCTCTACGGCTTTGGAGTGTCATTTATGTTTGGTGTTACTATTTCTTTCTAATATAATGTGGCCAGTATAAATAGAAATGCAAATTGAGTGAATGTTGGGATGTCCAACAGCCTCAGCAAGAACTTGATGCTCCAGGTAACTCAGCTGATTTCCGTGTAGTCAATTGTGTCATTGTACCTTCACAACCTTGATGCTCACCATGCCTCCAGGTCCAGATCCTGCCTCATACTCCTGTCTCTACCTGACATATGCAAGGGAGCTGCCAACACGTGACTCTCTTAAATGAGCCACAATGGAAGGGAGGAGACAGAGGAGAGGGGTAGAACTGCTGTCACTCAAGAGAGCTCAGAGGTGGGTGGGCACAGGCCCCTGGAAGTCCTTGGCCTCATAGATGAGAAACCACAGAAGAGCCATGCAGAGTCTAATTTCCTCCTAAGTTTGGGTCACTATAGGGTGGGTGACAGGACTGAAAAACCCAACAATCAGCCCAGTTTATTCTGGGTCTTATCAAGCTTAAAGCAAAAAGATGGGCTAATGATTCTGTCTGTCATAGGAAACTGGAGATAGAGCAAACCCTCAGCCGCAGAGGCTCCCACATCCACCAAATGCGGGGATGAGGGTGCAGCCTACTCACCAACAGAAAGCAGGTCTCCGAGGACCTTGAGGATGGTCAGGATGGATTCTCTGTCGGAGGAGCTCTGCAATGAGAACAGAAACAGCCATCTTTAAGAAGTAAGGCAAGAGGAAGGAGGCGAATGGTCAGAGACACACATGGAAAGGGCAGGACTGCACTTCCTCCCATGGAGAAGGACTTACTGAAGCAAAAGGATGCTTGGGGTGCACTCACTCAATAAGGGACCCAGGGGCTATGCCTCCACATGCAGTCTTCAGACCCCTCTTTGGGGACCTATCTTATAGTAGCATTGGAAAAATGAACACAATAATAAGCAATGATAATGTACGCAGAAAACAAGCATGGGAAAGGGGGCTTTGTGGGCCAGGCTGGCACAGTTCTATTATTTCAGTAGGCTTGGGTTATTTTTCGATGCAGGGAAGTAGTATGAAACAGAAATCCACTAAAATGTTCTGATGGAAAGACTTCCCAGACCGACAAGAATGAATTCTTATTTTTCTCAAGAGAAGCCCAGGGTGGTACCAAATCACGTTACGGTGATGCTGTAGGTCATCCTGTCAATGCTTGACACTTCACCCCTTGTAATGCAGAACAGAGCCCTGAGTTCCAAGACAGGGAGGACTTGCTGAGTTCCCCGAAGTAATCCATATACCAAAGTACAACCCAGGCCGGGCTCCTGAAAATCAGGCTGGTGCCCTTTGTACTGAAAGATATCAGGACTGGGAGAGGGGGACATTATTTAAGGCAAAGCCTTAATCTTTCCATTAGCAAGACTCATACTCTTCATCTCCTTCAAAGACCTCAATAATTCCCCATCATATAGGACAAAGTCATAGCTCGTTAATAGGATTTCCGAAGCTCTTCATGATCTTGTCCTGCTTGTGTCTCCAGCTTCGTTACTCATTACAACATCCCTGCCCAAAATTCATGCTTCAGCAACATGGAACTACTTATAGTTTCCTGCTCAAACCGTGCCACATCTTGCCTCTGGAGCTTTGATTATACTATTCCCTCTTCCTGCAGCACAGTTCCCTAACTCTGAGCCTGGTCAATGCCTGCTCATCCTTCAAGTGCACTCTGGCCCCCACAGATGGCCTCCTCACCACAGGCTGGGTCTGGAGTCCCTTTTGTCTCTGCATCACTGTGGGCTCAGCTCTGACAGTGTACATACCATGGCATTGGTATCTTGCTGCAATCTCGCTCCCTATTCCACCCCAATACATATTCAAATCTTTAAAGAAGGAACCAAGTTGCGTCCATATCTATTTCCAGCATGGGGCACAAGGGCTGTTTCAGAGAAGGAGTGCAATAAATATTTGTTTAGTAGAACCAAACTGAACCAAAACGAACCCTAAAGGAGCCATGAAGCCCAACACCACGCCCCAAGACAAAAGGGTGTTTATGCTTTCCTCAGTCTCAGTTTTAAGACCTTCCAGGAAGTCAGACTTCAAAACCCCAGCTAGGGCCACTTGCCTCAGCATAAAATTTAAGAAGGCATCAAAAAACAGCAGTAACCAAAATAAATAATATCTTTATGTATATTTTTACAAATTAAAATTAATGCCAAAAAAAAAACATGATGAAGAAAAGCTTAACTCTCTGACTCCTATTCTGGGTAGAATGAGACTTTGGGGCATCCCTAGGTGCTTAATATCTGCAGTTAGCCAGAAAAAAGACTTGGGTTTACTCTGACGTCTTCTGCACTGAGAGCTTTGGCCTAGTAAGGGCAATCTCGGCAGACACTCTCTAATGCCTTTTGGCACAGCTGCGCTAAATGGTAACACAATTAACTGAATCCCCAAGTCCACACCACCCCCCATGTGCCCAATGTTGCTGCATCCCCCTCCTTAGTCTATGAAAATCTAGAAATTGGAACCAAGGAGCAACCCAGCAACTGATCTATCGTTTTGGGGAATTTGAAGGCCCCCAGCCCTTTGAAAGTGGACACAAAGATAGTTCACAATAGAAAAGGAAGTACTTGGATAGTTTCCCAGGTTGAGACTGACATTTCTGGATCGACCCCCAGCACATCATTATCTTTCTGTGAGGAAGATGAGGATAAAAAACTTTTTGTAAGGCTGTGAAAATGTTGGGTAACTTCTAAAATGCTGGATGTTTTCGTTAATTCTGAATCATAAGCAAGGAAAAGGAAAAGAAGAGAGGAGACGGAGAGAGGAGAAAAAGAGGAAAAATTAATAAGATAGAAACTGATTAAAGAAAATGAATAAAAGATCCAGGTGGAATTTGCTTTCATTCAGTGATTCGTGCATTCACCCCACAAACACTCACTAGGAAGCCACTACACTGCAGTCACCCCGCTGGGCACTGTGGATACAAATGGGTCTCAACAATCTTCTTGGTGGAGCTCCAGGCTGAGGGGACCAGCCGGCAGGCAGTTAGGACCCGACATGGGCAGGACTGTGACAAAGGTCAACATCAATGCTGAGAGAGTCCTGGGAAGGAGGATTTAACCCTGCCACGTCCACGGGCGATGAATCTGAGACACCAGGTAGGAAGGGAAAAGGTGTTCCTGCTGCGCTGTAGCCCTGTGTGCTCAGAGCATGGCAGAGCGGGGTGAGACTGGGGGAGCAATCTGCCTCCAGTATGATGGGATCGAATAAGCAGATGGGAAGGGAATCGCGAATTCCTTGTGGACAAGAACTAGGTCTTATTATCTCTCTATTTCCATCTCATAAGGTGTAATAGATAATCTATCTGTTTTACTAAATTAATTTCTCAAGCTCAGGAATGGCCTGCTTTACTACAATGCCCACTAACGCTCCCTGAGAACAAGCATCGTCTTACGTGCTTCTGCTGTGTCTGCCAGAACTGGGCATATGGTGTGTATTAAATCACCACCCCTAAACTGGTGTGACCAGTGGCCAACACTGTACACTGCACACACATCAGCCACTCCTCTGTGGTTGCCTCCAAGAAAACCCCATTTGCTTCAAATACGGGGCAGCGAATACTGACAGAAGATGTGGGTCTCTCTCCCCTGCCTGGGTCTCTCTCCCCTGCCTCCTCCAAGTCTTTCTCTTTTTTGTGTGATTGGTTTAGAGGTGGGTATGAACCCAGAGCAGGAAAAGAAAACCTGAGCGAAATTCTCTTGAAGAATCCTGGAAAAAAAATTTCTCCAGGATTAAAAAAATAAGAATATTAAAAACAAAACAAAACAAAAATTTCCCTGTGTTTGGACATTGTGGTATGCAGACAGGATCCTGGGTCCTAGGTGATTGTTAAGCCCCCAAATCAACTCTACGGAACCGCCTGCCTGTGGACTTTCAGGTAAGTGAAATAATAAATATCCTCATTTGTAAAAGCGACTTTTAGTTGGGTAGTTTTTTACTGAATTCAGATATGACGGAGGAAAGAAGAAAATCTAACACTTCCACATGCCACCTCTTCCCAAGCACTGTAGTCTTAATAAATGAGAAAGAAGTTGATTTCACAAACCAACCATAGAGCCAGCCCACCTAGCAAATCCTGCTGTCCCACAGAAAACAAGAGACCTTATCATCACACAGATGTTGAGTTCACGATGTTCTCACTCAGCTCTGAGCCAGGATGGATCAGCACAATATTGTTTTTCTTTAAGTAAAAATTATGGCTATCAATGGAGAAAAAAAAATGCCCCACCAAATCTCAACTGGCATTAATTTATGCACCGCTATACTTACCAATAAATATTTTACACTATTTAGAAGAATAACACCGAGCCATTATCTCACCCACAGTAATAATAAATGAGCAATTAAAGAAGGCAGGATGTGATGTGCCTTGATTTTCCTTTAATGATCCTTTTAAATGAATCATTGAGCAATCCCCTGTTGTTTAAGACTTTCCTATAAAAAATGGATCTGCCAAGCTTTCAGAGAGACGCAGGCAGTTGGAAGAACAAACAGTGTCTTTCACAGTCTGTGGGGGTTTTGAACTGCAGTTTTCTCAAATACTGTTTTTGATTTGTCACTCCTTGCTTTAAAATCTTCTATGTCTCCCTCTAGCCTTCCTCCTCCAGACTCCTCACCATGCCATGAAAATTACAGCGTTCACATCACTCTGCCTTTGGAGGCTCATCTCCACCCACACCCCCCACCCCAGTACTGAGTATGTTGGCTACTCAGTACCAGTTACTGTGCCCTGAGAGCATCCTGGGCACCTGTGCCTTCAAGGCTTTACTCTTACTGATGCATACTTGAGTACCATTGCCCCTCCTTCTCATAGCATATTTCAATTCCCAGCTCCCGTTTCCTTTCTATATGGTTTTTCCAGCTAACCCACCTTCCTGGCACCTGTCACCCACAATTGCCAACCAATTTGCATAGGCTGGGCACTGCACAACTCCAGAGGGTGTCATTCACTAAGACTATGATATGACTGATACCCCCTCCAGTAATGCAATGTGGAGGCCTGGTATCTCCTAGGACAAAATTACTTGTTCTACATTTGTTTTCCAACGATACTTTGTACATACCTTTTATTCTAATTCTTACTATAATAGATACCAGCAATTTTCTTACCTTCCTGTTCTAGCTGTCTGTTGTGGTATAACAAACCACCCCCAAACTTAATGGCTTAGAACAAGAGCCTTTTTATGATATCTCGATTTTGTGAACAAGGAATTTGGGCAGGGCTTGCCTGGGAGATTCTTCTGCTTTCTGTAGTGTCACCTGAGGTCACTGAGTGGCATTCAGCTGGCAGACGCACTAGACTGGAGGGCCTAGGATGGCTTCCCTCACATGTCTGACATCTTGGCAGGGATGGCTAGAGCACTGCGCTCACCTTGGCCTGTTGACCAGAATGCCCACATATGGCCTTTTCAGCAGGACAGTTTTAAGGTACTTAGACTTCTTACATGGCAGCTGGCTTCCCCAGAACAAGCACTCCAAGAGAACTGAACAGAAGTTCTAAGACTTCTTTTGACTTAGCCCCAGAAGGCCAAACATCACTTCTGCGGCATTCTATTCATCAATCAAGTCACTGACGCTAGCCCAGATTCCAAAGAGTTTGCAACCACTTTTAATCTTGCATGCTCCCCTTAGACTGTGAGCTCTTCTAGAGCAAGAATTTCCACTCATTCCTCTTGACATCCCCAGATCCTAGCATGGGGCCTTGCACAGAGTAGGCATTCAGGAAACTATGGAATGAGATGAGATGGAATGGTATGGCATGGGACGAGAGGGAATGGAGATGTAATATGCAATCTGCCAGAGCCTTGCCATCCCGTTCTCCTGGATGCCAGGATTTACCTTAAAGTGTGTCCCGTGAGAACATTGTTACAGAAGTTTACAAGGGGCACAGCTCAATTTTTCTGTCAATCTAGCAACTAAGCAAACTAATGTAAAATGGTCACTATATGGCATTGTGTTGAAAATCGGGACCATCACTATCATCACAGTCTTAAAGTAGAGAAAAAAGAAGTATCCTGTGCCCCTCCCCTCAACTTTCTTTGCAAGTCCAGCCCTGGTTTTAGTCGACGGGGGAGAATCTGTCCGTCCCCATTCCACTTTGAGTGGCAGCCCTGATATCACAGACATAGAGAATTATACCCTGCCACTCTGTTCCCACAGACTGAAAGAACAAGCCCACGAAATCCTAATTTTTGGTCCCTGAAGAATAAGACAGAATCTCTTCCAAACTCATGAGCCAAGAGCACAGGACACAGCTCATAGGCCAGGAAAACCATATTGCCAAAAATAAATTTGTTCTTCCAGTCATGCAGTTTAAACACTCACTAGAAACGGTCCACTGGTTAAATAAAAGGCATTATTAAATTTGAACTTGGTAATGAATAACTGAAGGGAGCACTAATCACAAACTTCAATGACTAAAGACGATTATAGCACCAAAAATAGTGACCTGCCGCTCTGTCTTCACGCAAGAGGAAACGGGCAGAGACGACATTATTAGAAATTTAGTCTAGGTAGAAGGAAAAAAATTCCTGCCAAGGTTGAAATGAGTTCATAAGAGAGCAGTGTTTTAAAAGAGTATGGACTGAAATAACCATGAATGACATGAAGTGACATTTGTTTCAATATGATGGGGGTTGGGGTGGCAATAGCAGGGGCATATGACAAAGAAGTTGCCACAATCACAGAAGCTGAGTGATGGGTAATGTGGCTTTATAACAAAATGTTAAAGAAAAGAAAATAAATATGAAATAAAACAAACTAAAATAAATAGCATTCAATGTTTTCTGTCTAGAGTGTCTCAGATGGAACCTTGAAAATGAACCACCTCACTAGGATCTCTCTGGCCCCAGAATTTGACAAATATCCCAATCATATATCGGGTCCTTTATGATTAATTGATACGTGTATCAATGATCCGCCTCCTTGGTAAAAAGGGTGTTGACGGTCTAGCATGGGGCAAAGATGGAATGTGGTTCATTTGTCATTTATTTGGCAGATATTTGTTGAGCACTTACTCTGTCCCAGGCACGGCGTGCTGCGAATACCACAGGTAGCGTAAATATACACAGTCCCTGTTCTCAGGGAGCTTCCGGGTTAGTTGGGAGGCACATTTCATGCAAAGGGTCACCCACATAAGTATGAAGTTGTCACTGGGGAAAAGAGCCCAGGTTTATCGTGCCATGTGAGCATAAAATAGAGTTATTGGACATGAGTCGGAAAAGAGTTCCTCAAGGAGTAACGCTTAAGCTGAGAGCTGAGAGGTAAGCAAACGATGGGAAGGAAGACGCTCAGGGCAAAACAGGGGAGAGGAAGGTAGTGAGCAATGTCCCGTGGCTACTAGAAGCCTGGCAAAGTTGAGGGACATATAGAAGGCTAGAGAGGCTGAGGCAGAGAGAGAGAGAAGAGAAGGATGTACATTTAATTCAGATAGACTTTGGGCCAGTTTTCATAACCTCTATGAGACTCAATTTTCTTACCCACATTATTGGACTAATAATTTTACCTAACTCAAGGATACAATTCAGTTAGAAATACCATAACAAGTATAAAGCTGCTTAGCTCACTGCCTGAGTTATAATAAGTGCTCCATTAAGATGTTGGCAAATGAATAGATGCCATGGCCATGCCAGGCAAAAGGTGAACAATCTAAACATAGGTCTGAAGATCCTTAGAGAAGATTCTTACTGGATCAATTTTCCACCCAGATGACAGTGTTCCCAATTTAGGGAAAGGGGGAAAAATAAACAAAACATCTGAGGAGGGTAAGGTTGCATCGTCTGGGCAGAAACAACCTGGAAGCCTGTGCTTTGTCAACAACGCCCAGCACACTTGTTGCCACGTGATAAATGGTGGCGTCTCCCAGTCATAATAATAATGACAGTAATCAACAGCGTCACATCCCTGAAAGGTTCTCTGATTTCTTTTAAATGGCGTTCATTGGAAAGCAGGCACCGTCTCTATTTCTAGGAAGGCTGTGAAGTCTCTCCAAAGCACAGTTGACAAATTATAGCACAAAACTTGCAGGTTAGAATTAAGGATCACTGAAAAGAAATGCCAAACAGTTTTCAGCTTTTCTGAAAGGATTCTAAATACAGCAAGTAAATAACCCTTCCAGGTGCCTTCCACCCCAGGCTCAGCACCAACATTGAAGAAGTGAGTTGCCGCCTTCGTGCTTCAACCAGCCACTGCCACTTGCTACCCTGATGCTCTCTGAATCCACCACCTCCAAAACATACACAGACAATTAAAAGCATCTAGGACAGGGAGGCTCATCCCTGCCTCTGCCTGTCCACTGAACCAACCCGTCCTCAGGCACCTTCATTTCAAAAACACTGGGAAGATAGTGTTTTCCGGGTCTCCTACCTAATTCACTCTTAGTGAGCTGGTCTAAAACAGAATCATGAAGCAGAAAAGCTTGACTCCACCGTCCTCACATCTCCCATTTAACGGACTCCTCTGAAAAGCTGCTTTCAGAGATGTTCTGTACAATTTGAGGGTTAAGAAACAGGCATCAAGATATGAACTGACATCCACTATAGCCAATGATATGACAATTATCAACATTCGGTGTCTACTTTGTTTCAGACATCGTTTACTGCTTGATCCTTAAAACAAAATCCTCATCACACAATTTAGGTGCCATTATTCCTATTGTACTGATAAGGAAATTGAGGCCAAGAGAAGTTGAATAATTTGCTGGCGAGCAAGAGTTACCTTTCTTCCTATTTTATTAATTGAATTTGAAAACCTAGCAAATTGGAAAACAAAATTGAGGACATTGTAAAATAGCCAAATTAATATTTCTTTACTGAAAACTCTTTGATTGTAGAATCCAACTGTGACAATATTAAAATATGACCACAAATGCTTGATCATGCCTACCACCAAGAGGTGGGATCTATGTCCCCTATCCTTGAATCTTGGCCAATTTTAGTAATTCTTTTATTACTAAATAAAATGTAACAGAAGTAACACTGCTTAACTTTCAAGACTAGGTCATTAAAAAAGTTGGATTTGTAGGTTCTGTGTGAGGGTTAAGAAATAGTAATGAGGTTGCTGGGATACTGGCTTCTGAAGCCCTAAGTCTTCATATAAAAGGATTGACTACACTAAGGCAGCCATGCTGTAAGGAAGCCCAGGCCACACAGGAAAACCCATGTGGTGCTCTGATAGACAGTCAGTTAGGCTCTCAACTGAACAAGGATCAGTTGCCATTAACTGTCAACCACCAGAGTGAGCAATCTTGGATGTCCAGACCAGTTAGAGCTTCGGATAACTGCAGCCCCAGCCAATTTCTGACTACAACCATTCAAGAGACACCACCGCCCTGTCGAGTTCTTTCCAAATGCCTGGCCTACCAAATAGTGAGAAGAATCATATGATTGGTTTAAGTCACTGAGATTGGGACAATTTCTTACCCAGCAATGGTGACTAGAAGGCAAACTAATCTCAACAGCAGATCAATAAAAAGCATTGAGCATTTCATTTCTAGATACCAAATTTGGAATGCATGATAATGAAAAAACAAAAGATCTATAGCAAGCATTTAAACTGCAAAATTTGACAAAGGTTTTACCAAGTTTCTCTTACTCAGTTATCGAGTTTTGCAAAAGACAACATGATAGAGAGCAGAGAAACATCAGACTTAGAGGTGGTGAACCTAGTTCTAATCCTAATTTATCCATTATGACTTTAGATCAGTCATTTACCTTCTCTGGACCCCACTTGCTTCATGCTTCAACTAAGGAAATAGGAAAGGATAATTTCTCAGGCCCCTTCCAATTTCATGACCCAAAGACATTCTACGATATCATACCAGGGTCAATAGAAGATCCTCATGCTAACAGGCCAACTTTCCATTTCTGGTGGTGTGGCTGTTGAGTGTGTCAGACTCTGAAGATGAGGAATGGGAGAGAAAGTGGTAGTGTCTGTTCATTTGCTGGTAAATTGCCCACAAGTCTCAGAGGACAGGTGTGCCCTCAGAGAGCTCAGATAGGGCATGAAGTTCTTCTAAAAAAATCCCTCAGGCTCCATATTAGATAGAGTAAGACACGTAAAAGAGTCCAGTATGGACCTCAGTTCAAGATCCCTGCCATCCCCCCACCCACATCTCTGCTGACCTTTGTTAACGTAAGACAGCACCATGGAAAAGAGCAGCTCTACATTTGGCGTATTTCCCAGGAAGGACTGAGGCTTTCCCTTTCATTCACGCATGTTGGCCAGGTGCCTCTGGGGCATAAAGGTATCGCAGCATTCATCCCCCACTTTCACAATTTTATATTTATGTCTTTATGTCCATCCCACTCCCTCTCTCCCAAAACCTCTGCTCCGTTAACCGTCTTCTCTAAAGGACCTACCAATGAATGCAGGATGTCTCAACCGCAGCATTAGTGATATTTTGGGCCAGATAATAATTTGTTGAAGTGGGAAAGAGGGAGCTGCCGCATTCATTGCAAGATGATTAGCAGTGTCCTGGGTCTCTACCTACCGGAGACAAGTAGCAGAACCATTCCCAACTCCCAGCCCCTGTTGTGACAATCAAAAATATCTACAGACATTGCAAAAGTCAAACTTGGCCCTGGTGAGATCCACTGCACTAAAGCATTAATGACTAATACCTCTGTAACATGTTATCCCTCCCAGGATAGATTAATATAATGAGGATAATGATATAAATCAAAGGAATAAAGATCTCCTTCCTTCAGGGCTCCATGAAAGCCAAGTCAGAGATACGCTCTGGGTCCAGTAGCCTTGTGGATTCTCCCACAAATTCCTCCTCCCAGACAACTGAGGCAAGCACCTGCTTCCCACTTTCTCTCAAAGCCAGGACTAGATTTCTGGACCTGACACGTGATCAATCAGATGCCCCCCCCCCCCACACACACACACACTTGCACACACAGGGTTAAGTGACAACCTAGTTGAATTTAGCAGATTTCATTCTATAGCTATATCCACTATCTACTCAACTGCTTAAAAATAAATCAACAACCAGGAAATAAATGGAGGTGTGGCTTGGGTCTAGCATGATACGTTCCATCCATTTTTGAATGATCATTAATTCATCTTCCCTCTACAGTAATTGCTTCTGTTATATTAAAAAAAAGAGCATACACCACATTCTAGATGGTAAAAACTAACAGTTTTTTCCTCGTTTTATTGCCAATATTCTCCACAACTTGCCCATGTTGGCTCAGTTACTGAAAGCCCTATGTTAATATGATGGGCAGACATTTATTGGGTGGCTACTCCATGTCAAAAACTGGGGATGCGGCTGTAAATAAGTTGATAAGGTCTCAGTTCTCACAGGTATCTCAGTCTAGAAAGTGTCTGATCAACTAATGTTTTGAGTATGGTAAGGTTAGTAAATATAATTGTCGTATGTCCAAATTCCCTTCATTCTGTTACGTAATGTAAATTGCTTTCCCAGATCTAGTAAATGAACTCCTTTGGCTAAACAAAAAGAGATTTAAAAAAGGGAATGTGGATGAGTTAGGATAACTGATATGGAAACTTCCTGCCTCCATTAATAAATAAGGCCCAAACACTGTAAGGTTAGGTTGGGTCGGAGGAAATGCGGCATCGCCACACAGCAAGGGGCAGCTCAGCTGCAGCTCAGCAATTGATTCTTTGCTCCTGGGGAGTCACCTTCCTCCCAAGCTACTCAGTGAGTTACAGAACCAAGACATGAACTTTGCAAATGTCTCCAGAATTCAAGCTTTTACCATTACATGAGATTAACTGGTAAATAGAAAAGTAAGTTTTCAAGGTATATGGGTTAGTTAAGATAATGTTACCCACTATAACAACCCCCAAAAAATGTCTGAATGGTCCAATCACAAAAAAAGGTTGGTTTTTTTTCAATTCATATATTTCATATTTCCAAAGGAAATATTCTTGACTGGTGGGCAGAGTTTCTATCATTGGTGATTTGGGGACCCACATTCCTTGTCTCCTGTGGCTCTTCTTTTCTCGTGTGCCTTCCAAGGTCAACATGTTCATCGGCCTCTAAGCTAACAGAAAGAAAATACAGAGGCTCTCTCACAGAAGGGTTTTATGGGTCAGGCCTAGAAGTGACACATATCATTTCCAACCTCATTTCACTGACCAAAATTCAGTCACGTGTTCACACATAACTACAGGGAAGAACAGAATATGCGGCCCAGCTGTTGTGTTCAAAGAAGAGAGAATGGGTTTGGCAGATTGCTAGCTTGGCTCTGTTGTAGTATAGTTTCCTTCTCTTCCACTTAGCGTTTCCCAAGAAGTATGATTTCCCACATGCCCTGGGCAGGCCTTCTTTTTGTGGATGCCATCTTTCTCTTGCCAACTGTCTATACTCATCGAACTATAAGCCAAAGTAAGGAAGATCAGGAGACACTGAATTTCCTATCCTGCAATGTAAGCAAATTTTCCAAGTTCTAATTTCCTGTATGAGGAAATTCATGAAAGATTGAGTCTACTATTGATTGCACCTTTCAGGAGGACCTGAACCCTCAACTTCAATAATAAACACAACATTATATACAGAAAAAACTTAAACGATAACAAGAAGTCAGTATATCACATAACCTATGGCCAAGATGAAAACACAAAACCCTTATACTTATGAGTGAGTTACTTCATAAACATAATCATTAACAGCTAAAGTCAGATATGCTAAGGGTCAGACATTTAGAATTCCTACCATTTTTCTCTCGTTTGAAAACCAGATAAGCAGGGAGTATCTTAGAAAAGCACTTGTCAATACTCAGCTTTAAGTTTCTGTGAAAAGAGATTACCCATACTGTCTGGATAGCATGGCCTCCTCATCTGATGAGGCACATCTCAGAAGTATTTCAAGGCGTATTATGAGCTTGGTGGACCAGCTGGTCCATACCAAGCCCCTCTAAGGAACCTCAATGGTGATTTCATCCTAACAATTCTCATCTTCAAAGCAAAATATTTCCCACCAAATATATCCAGGAATCTCAGTGCTATGTGGCCAACTGCAATAAAAATATGTTGCAAGATTTGTTATATTAATTATAACAGCTAAACAGAAAGCAGTTTGGAAGTAAGTTAGGTATTTTATTTATCTTTCCTAATACTCAATAACTTAATTCCCAGATCATCCAAAGATTAAATAAACATATTTTTCATCTATATCTCTATTACAGGTCCTGTTGACCTCTTCTCCAGTGAATGAAAATGTTCTAAATTTAGTCATCACTAGGTAACATATACGGTTAAGAGTGTTTTGTAAAACATTCTCCCAGAGAAGTCTCATCCCTCACCAAAAAGAACTTGGGCTTAAAGTATTGTTAAATTCATATAGATTCTCCCACCTGTTCTGGACACATCTTTGGAAATATGAACATCCCATCCAGGAGACACAAAGCCCACAGATTTAACCCTAAAACTCTGCCAGGGACACTGTACCTGCTTCAAGTGGATTCTTCTTGGTTGTTGATAATTTCACACCAAATTATCCAAGTACCCAGATCACATTTCATGAAGTAAAGGAAGCAGGTGAGATGATTTTAGATGAGGATAATGCTGAATACAAACTAATGATATTTTGTTTTTTTCATAGTTCACACCCAAAAAGACAGAGGATTCCAGAAAATCAACGTCAGAGGCTGGCTTACAAAATAAATGAGTTAAGAGGTTAAATAAATGGGAAAGATAATAGAAAAAAAAGTGCTTCAAAGGGGGAAGGTGGTAGTTCCATTATGAATCAAGTCTTCAAGGACAAAATATTACAACAGGGCAGTGGAAAGAAAATAGTCTCTTAAAGGATTCAATAACCAAAGCCCCGAATGTTTGGCAATTAGCCAGTTAAGTTACAATTTTAATAGGCCAGAAAAGTGCCTGCAGCTGTGCAGGATCACGTAGCCCATAAACAGGACATCAGGCATCTCTTTTCTAATTGCCAGGGCTGAATTCCAAGAACTAAAGAGATACTCAATAAGCTCTTAGTTCAATGCTCCCACTTCAGGAGTACAAATCTGTTTCATTTCTCCTTTCTGGAATTCAGCTTTATGTTGAATTATCAAGTAAATGTCATGATGATGGAAGTTGCTTTTGACATTGGTCCTTTCAATGAATCTGAGAGACCATACTCAGAGACCCAGTGGCTGGAACACCATACTCAGAGACCCAGTGGCATCTCCCTGCCTAGATGAATGACAATTACTAGTTGAACGTCACTAAGAAGTGCATGCAATCCTGGAGAGTCGTGACTTCCCTCAGAAGCAGGAACTTCACAGAGTGTCCATTTATCTGTCCTTCTAGACATCCATTTGATCAATTGTTTATTAAAACTAGATAATATTCATTAATACATTGAGCCATGGATGAAGGGAACTCAAAGGATGCCACCAATATAGGAGTTCTCAATCCAGCTGCAAAACAAGCTAAAGAGGATACAGACGTACCGACAAGTTTCACAGTCAAGTACAAACTGAATTCAGTGCATGAGAATCATTAATGGGAGCTGGGGGAGAGGTAGGAGATGCCTGAAAGGCTCCATCATGGAAATAGGCTTAACAGAGATGGACAGTGAGGAAATAGAAGGACCTTTCCAAAGAGAGGCAACAGTTATTTTAGTTAGCCATCGCTGTCCCAACTCAGGGTGGAAACTCTTCCAAAAACGTTATGAATTATTTCAAACTTTATCCTAAGTTTTGACTCACATCTTCTTGAAGGAACTCAACCAACCTTGTAAATAAAGCACAGATTCACCACGACTGAAAACAAATCGTAAGATAAGACATGCAAAAGCAGAGAGCCTCCTAGCAGAGACGCTGCACTTGGAGAGATGTTTGACCAAATTAGTGCCAAAGCCTTTTATTAATTCCTCCACAAAATAAAGTCTACTGTTTTAACATCAATCAGTTTTATGTCCATTTACCAAGAGTAATTATAATTGTGCCCTGTCATTATAGAGACTGCTGTAAGTGACTTTATACATAATTACATAATTAGGGTAAGCATTATGACCCTCTTCTGTGTTTCGGTCTCCATGGTCAATTGTCAAGCAGCTGATAATGAATGACCACTCTAACTGTTTGCTCCTAAGAAATGCATTCAAAATCTGGCGTTTGAGCCATACGATCGGGGGTGTGGACACTCCTGGTGAGGAACATACTGATTTCCTTAAAACCACCTGATGGGTCAGTGTCAGAGACATGGACCAAGTCCCTCAAGAAAATGGAAGAGAAATTTGCACAGAGGAAGAAAAATTCTTGAAAACTTTTAGGTAAACATTTTAATTTAGAATAATTTTAGATTGATCGAGAAGTTGCAAAGAAAGCACAAAGAGTTCCCGCATACCTGTCGTCCTTCTTGCCTGTTGTTAACATCTTACAGTAGCACGGTACATTTGTCAAAACTAGGAAACTGACATTGGCACATTTTGGTTAACTAAACTTCAGACTTTCTTGGGTTTCACTACTAGTCCACTAATGTCCTGGTGCTGTTCTAATGTCCCATCCAGTGTACCACGTTGCATTTAGTGGCCATGTCTTTCCAGTTTCCTCTGATGTATGACAGTTTCTCAGTCTTTCCCTTTTTTTCCACCCCCACAACCTTGACAGTACCGAGGAGTTGTGGAAAGGAATCCTGTAGAACGGCCCCCAATTGGGTTTGTCTGATTTTTTTCTCATCATCAGACTGGGGTTGTCAGTCTTCAGAAGTCCTTTCCATCACATATCTGGGGTACATAGTAACCCCATGACATCACTGGTAACGTCATTACTTGGTTTATCACTTGAGCACAGTGATGGTTGGCATGTTTCTCCACCGTGAAGTTACTATTTTCCTTTTCCGTACTCTGTTTTTTGGAAGCAAGTCATTAAGTCTAGCCTCCACTTGTGGAGAGGGAATAGAATTAAGCTCCCTCTGTTGGAGGGGTAGTATCTACATATATCCTTTAAATCCTTGCACTTTGAGGGAGAGCTACACTGAGTTCATTCAGCTTTCCTGGGAATATCTACATTCTCCATCCTACTTTTCATAACCACATGCCCATTACCTAGCTTGGAACAGGACCCTCCCCAACACTCAATCTGTCAGAACCTCCTGCGACCGTGTCAGGAAATGGACAATATCATGTTGCTCCAGTGACTGTTTTGCCATCAGCAGTGGATTCTGGCTGCTGAGAGGTGAGGGGAAAGGAACTTGGAGACAGTTCCTGGGAGGAACTGCATTCAAACGCAAATGTGTGCAGTAATTAGGTATGATGGGCTGTAATTTTCCAACTTCCTTTTGCAAAGCAAATTGCTTTCTGAGTTGAAATGTTCTCTGGCTTTCTTTCCCTTAAGTTTGGCCTTGTATGAAAGTCCCCCTTTTCAAAAAGCCAGATTTGTTTCATTTTATCCTATAACTAATTTAATGCTAATTGTGCAATGACTACATTAGGCTTCACTGAACTATAACACATTGTGGATCGAAAACTCATCTGTCAACCCGAGAAGTGTGAGTAAGCCTGAGAGTGTGTTCAAAGATTAACCTCTGAGCGGCTGCCTTTGAGCATCAGTCTGGCTGAGACGGGGCTGCACGGCGCTATCTGTTCTGGCTCTCAACACAGCAGACGCTTTTAGAAACATGGGCTCCCCTTGGAATCCGTGAGAATTCTGGAAGTGAATCAGAATCTCAGACTTTAGTTCTCTGATACAACTATTGTCAGATACAGGAGTCACCCTTACAACATGCCAATGAGGAATTTTCTAATCTTTTTGTCTGTTTTTTAAAATACATGTAGGAACAAGGAACTCGGCATCTCCCAAAGCAGCTTGCACCGCTGTTGGAAGTTATCATCTTAAAGAAGATCCTCTTTAGAGGTGGCTATTTCTTTGTCATTTACCACAGGTACACATTTGCCTAATGTCTATTTAAAGAGAATGATTACATTTATTTTAAAAGTAACCCACATTCATGTATAAATTTTTGCATTGAAAAATATCTGGGCAAGTAGATGTTAATAGTTGTTACTCCTGAGCAGTGGTATGACAAATAACTTTTGCTTACCCCCTTGTCTAATTTTTCCAAAATGACCATAGACTACCTCTACAATAAAAATAATAATAAAAGCAAATGGAACATAAAGGGAGAGGGAAGTAGATAGCGGGAAATACATGAGCCCAAAAGTTTCTAACATCCTTGGGCGGGGAATGCACTTATACTGAAGAGATATCTCTGCAGTGATTAATATTCTTGCCTTCTATTTTACTTATTTTTGCATCGATTCAACAAACATTTGTTGAGAACCAAAACCATGCCAAGAGTTCTGCTAGGCATGAGGGATACTCAATTAGTGACATACAATCTGTGCCCATGGCACAACGGCGGAGACAGACACGCACACAGGTGAGTGCAGGCTGTCCTGGAGTGAAGGTTCGCGGCCACTGCATCCGGTCGTGCCGCTGGTCCTCTGCTCCATGGTGCCAGGTCTAAGACAGCACGTGTGCCATCACAGCCAGCGCTGACTTGCATACTGACCACAACCATTTCCCAGTGTTTGACAGGTGTCTCCAGGAGGGGACACCGTTTCCTCACTGACACACAGGTACACGGTAGGTTAATGGCTGTCCTAAAGACAGGCTAACTGAGTACTATGTGAACACTAAGGAATCACTTAGCTTTGTTTCAGAGGCAAGAAGTGTGTGTTATTATGAGATTTTATATATCCATATATAACGTCTTTTTTTTTTTTTTTTTTTTTTTTTTTGTCCATAGTTCCTGACTCATAACTTCCGCAGTGTCTGTTACAGGAAGCAGAATCCCTCTCTCTGAATTTCTACTGTCCTCCCCTCACCTGCCCAAGGCAGGCCTCTAGTCTGATTGTGGGTCCTAAGACCCTCATTCCAGAGAAAGTCCTCTCCCATACCCTGGAGGGAGGAATGTTATACAGAGAGGCCAGGAAAGACCCGAACTCACAGGCCTGGCTGGGTTTAGATCACACCCTTTTTGTCCCATCACATTTCAACAAGACTGTCCACGCTTCAGGCATGCCTGCCAATGAAGTCTCCATAAAGGTCCCAAGAGGACAGGGTTCAGGGAGCTTCTGGAGAGCTGACAGGAACGGGAACAAGAGCTCATCCACATGCCGGGAGGGTGGCGTCCCCAACTCCACAGCGACAGAAGCTGCTGTGCTCAGAACCATTCCAGACGCTGCCTCTTTTATCTCTTCATCTGGTTGTTTATTTATATCCTTTAAAATATCCTTTGTAACGAATCACTGAACATGTTTCCCTGAGTTCTGTGAACCACTCAAAAGAGACGGAACCCCAGCTGAAGTTGGTTGTTCAGAAGTTCCAGAGGCCTGGACTTGCGCCCGATGTCGGGGAGGAGGGCAGTCTGGGGACTGAGCCCTCAGCCTGTGGGGTCGGACGCTACCTCCAGGTAGACAGCGTCAGAATCAAATTGGAGAACACCCAGGTGGTGTCTGCTGCAGAACTGATTGCTTGCGTGGTGGTGGGGAGAGATCCCCCCACATTTGGTCACAGACGTCGTCTGTGTTGATTGTCGGTGGCATTGAGTAAGAGAATAGGCTAAGGCACATTGAGTGTTGCCTTTTACACTCACAGAGGGTATTGGAGAGAACAGGTTGGCGAGTGAATGTTGGAACTTTGCCTTAAAGCCGAGAGGTGTTCATGTATCAAACAAACAAGGCAAAAGAGCATTGCAACTTGCCTGAGAGCCCCCAGTCCATGCAGGGGAAAAGCAGAAGATGATCTGGGAAAGCAGCCTTTGATGGGGAGTTTAGGTTTCCTCCTGCAGGCAATGGAGAGCCTCTGAATCTAAGGCCTTTTTTCACGTGCTCAATATGTTGAATGAAAAATGAGAAATTGAATAAATGAATGGATGAATTGGTGAATAAATGAATGAAAGTCTAGTTGGTTTATTAATAGTTAATGGATGTTTAGAATTGATGCTGTGAACAGATTATAGCCAAATTCTTCTTTTCCCTTTCTTCAGTTGTAATCCTTCCATTTTTGTCCATCATGGGCAGCCATCCACAGGCACAGAATTAAAAATTACGTACGGCAAACTCTGCACCCACCAGGGCCCCACAACCAGGGGACACCTGCAGTCTGCACAGGTGTCCTGGGCTCTTGTCTGCCAGTACATACCCACATACAGAGAAACGTGCACATGCGCAGGGCACAGATGTGCAAATGCGTACGCACACACGCTACCTCTCTGAGATAAGCTCTCCCCTTTCCCTACCACCTGGCCACTGTGGGGGAAGTCACGTTTATACAGCTTTAACCTCCCCCCTGGCCCCAGCTGACGCATCCAGGGGTGAGAAACTCATTGAAACTGGGCCAGTGAATCCAGTTTTCAGGACTATTGAAGCTGATGCCCCTCTCTGGGTTCCTTGGCTGTATCATGTTAAACTCAGGAACTGGTGCAGGATGTGGGGGGCGTTGACAGGGGAGCCGGACGAAGCCCATCTATAGCAAGAAGGAAAAGCCCACCCAAGAAAAGCGAACTAAGGCATACAGAAAAGCAAAGACAGAAGAACCGCGGGAGTCCTGCCTCGACTTAAGCGGTTCATTCAGGAGAAAGCGATCCACTTTAGCGTCTAGTGAGAGACTTCTGTATCTTCATATAATAAATTCCCTTTTCTATGTGAACTAGAGTTCAGTCTATTTTAGTAAACCCAAAGTGTGGTTTAGGTTGGGTTTGCTGGGACCCAGAACTGCACTCCAGTTACTTGCAACCAAATGAGCCTTAATATGCCCGTGGTGAGATGCCGCCTACAGCGAAGAGCAAGGACTTTGGACCCTGTGGGTTTGCATTTTGGTTTTGCCACCTGCTGGTTCTATCCCCCTTCGTGTGCCCTCTCAGAGACTCTCAGAGTTTTACTCAATACTCCTCCCACAATCTTGTTGTGGGAACTATAACAGAGATCATGACTATAAAGTCCCTCACACCCTGCCTGGCAAATAGTGGCTGCTAAATAAGCGAGTTGCTCTTATTACTATCATGCCTACATTAAGAGAGCTTCTTTAATACAGTTGCTTAATTCTGAGTATGTGAGAAATTGACAGGCTATGGTTATTTATTAACACAAACTTGCATTCTAGTCGCACCCCCTCCCTGCAAAAAAAAAAAAAAAAAGCTTTGCTAGGCCTCCTTATCCTTGCTAGACTGCATTGTGAACAGAATCCAAGAAAAGAACTCACATTTCCTGCCCCATCACCTCCCTTAATGTCCAAGCCTCCAGAAAGGCACTCTCATTCATTATGATTATGACAAAAGTTTGACACTGGGTTTTAGATTTTAACAGGTATATTTTTAACCCTTGCACTGGGTCTCCAATGCTGAACTTAAACAGGCACTCCTAGAGCAACCAAATAAAGGATATTTAAGATGCAACTTCTCGCTGCCTTTGTTTCTGAAGCATAATCATAATGTTGTCATTGGTGCTGATTTGCAGAGGGCCAACAGTGTGCATGGTGCTGTAGAGTTCTTGCAAAGACAGCCTTTTGTGAGCATAAACACGGGGAGACATGCCTTGAATACAATTATTTTTGTGCTTGGAAACTCTACCTGCCAATTTAAAGTCTTTATACTTTTCTCCTTATTATCCCCTGCCAGTCTTAACCCCAGAGAGAAGCAAACGGGGACAGGCAAGGTGAACTAGGGTGCCCCACACCTCAGATGAGAGCTTGCTTTTAGAGGACTTAGGCAGCACCTTTAAAAACGGAACTGAGCCCACCCAGGAAAATTGAAAGCCATCTCCTGAAAGAATTCCTGAGAATTTCTAGAAGAAAGATTACACATTGACACCCTGGCAATGATAATAATGTCAATGTAACAAGAAATTCAGAGATGGCTGTTTAGTATAACACCACAAACATTGGAATAGGCGTACACTTTCCAATTTAAGAAGAAGACACCAAATTAAGACAAGCAGAGCAGGTCTTGGCAGCTATGCTTGCACTAAAAGGTCACCCATGGAGATATGCGACAACTTTCTAAAGTACAGGTTCCCCAGGCCCATCCAGAACTACCAAATCCAAAGGCCTCACGGTTGGATTTCAGGTGCATGAATATTTTAAAGCCCCATGACATTCTCTATCACCTCTAACCACATGAGCTTTTTTTTCCTGTACAAACCTAGATAAAGGGAAAAATGAAGGAAGAGGTATCCCATTGGGTAGTCAAGAAGGAAACTTTAGATTAAAACAAGGTAAGCAAGAGTTTTGAATAGCTCTCATTTGCCATGTGGAGTGTTAATACTTCCATAGTATACAATGTTTGATATGCACTAAAACACATTCTGAGCTTTGGTTTCCTCATCTGTAAAACAGAGTGAGTGCCTACTTTGGAGGCTTTAGGAAGAATTAAATGAGGTGATGGCATAAAGCATCTAGCTCATAAAAGTTACAACACTTGCCCAACAAAACAAAGTTAGTCACAGGGAAAATTGGAAATTATAGCCAGGTCAATGTGATGCCAAATAAACCTTATTTCATGCTTTATTCCCTACCTGTTCAGACTCCCACTGGAAAAAAAATCCACAAATAATGAGCAACAAAGAAAACGAAGTCAGTGACGACAGCAGAGACTGCTGGCTTCTCCCCCTCTTCTTTAGTAACAGACCAGTGTCAGGAGGGACTCCCAGAAGCCATCCTGGAGTCTAAGGTGTTCTCAGGAAGATAACCACGAGTCACAGTGGCAGGACAGAAGAAAAGCCAGAGCTGTTAGTGGCAGCTCCAGGACCACATACTTCCACACTTCTTTATGTATGAAGAATGAAACAGGAACTTTAGTTTTCCATTAGCCACAGCCAAATTTTATCCTGATCAATACAGTCACACCAAGAAAATCTCCAACAAGACTGTGATGATGACAATTGATAAATTATTAAGCAAATGGTCCAAGAAACACAAAATCCTCTAAGAAAGTATTTCCGAGGCCAGATGAAGAAAGATGACCAGGTTGTAAACTGTATTAGGGTTCTCTAGGGAGTCTGAACCAATAGGGAATCAGAACCAAATATATACATATATGTTTGTGTACATATATATGTACATAAATTAATAGATAGATAGATGGGGCAGGGAGGGAGAGAGAGAAAGAGATTATGGAATCTGGCTCATGTGATTATGGAGTCCCACCATCTGTCATCTGGTAGCTGGAGAACCTGGAAAGCCGTAGTGTAATTCAGTCCACGTCCAAAGTTCTGAAAACGAGGCAAACTGATGGTGTAACTCCCAGCCGAGTCTGAAGGCCTGAGTACTTGAGGAAGGAGGGAGCTCTGCTGGTTGGTGTAAATCCCAGAGTCTGAAGCCCAGACAACCAGGAGCTCCAATGTCCCAGCTTAAGAAGAGAGAATAAATTCATCATTCCCTTGCCTTTTTGTCCTATTCCGGCCCTCAGCAGCCTGGGTGATACACACCCACATGGACTTGTTGGTTCGGTCTACTGATTCAAATGCTAATCTTTCCTAGAAACACCCTCACAGGCATACTCAGAAATAACGTTTTTTCTGCTGTCTGGGCGTCCCTTAGCCCAGTCAAGTTGACACATAAATTAATCATCATCTCGACAAACTGATTGGAAAACACAAACAAATGACTTTTGGGCTTTAGCACAAGAAGGAACTAAGATTCAAATCCAGCTCTTACACTTATGAGCTGTATAATCTGAAGTGAGTCATTTTCATCTTTCTGAGCCTCACTTTTTTGTTGTTTCGTGTTGGTTTGTTTTGTTCTATTTTAGCTGGAATAAACTAGAATGATACAAAACAGAGATAAAATACGGTTTAAATTAAATGAGAGCAAATGCAAATAACCTAGTGTAATGACAATAAATTCTAGGTTCCTTGCTTGTGTTAGTGGTATATTAAATTGTATTACTCTAAATTACTTATTTTTCTTCCTAAAAAAGAATTTCAGGGAGAAAAGTGACATGATCTGACTTAAGCACCAATCTGACTACCACGCAGAGAATGGATTTTAAGTTATAGCCAGGTAAGAGGTGATCGTGGCTTAGATTGAAATCGTAGTGAAAGACAAAGAATTGCGTGGATCTGGGATGTATTTTGAATGTGGAATCCACAGGCTCTATGGACTGCCTAGATCAGAAAAGTAAGAAAATCAAGGAAAAGTCCTAAAAAACTGAGTTAAGCAACTGGTGGACGTTGATGCCACTAACTGGGAAGATAAGGAAAATGGGTAGAAAATTAAGAGCTTAGTTTCAGACATAGCAATCTGGATGCTTACAAGATATTCAAATGAAGATGTCAAATTGTCAGAGGCGTATGTGTAGGATGACACAACTGAAACATTTTGAGAGAGAGATGGGTGCTACCAGTGATCATAACAGGACAGCAGGTGTAAAGCAACGCTGTCCCAGGAAACGGGAATGTTTGGTTATCCTGCATAGGTGAGTCCAGAGTTTTATGAAAAATCCAGGACCAGAGGAAGAGCCGGGGCATCATTGCTCATGACATACATGGCATATACATGGTATGTGACTGAGGAAGTTGCCCCAGGAAGAGTACACAGAAGAAAAGAGACAGAAACAAAAACATAGCCCTGAGCTTTCCAGCGTTGATAAGTCAGGCAGAATATGAGGAGCCAGAAAGAAGACTGAGCAGAAGAAACAGTCCTCCCCCAAGGGCACCAGATGTTAGAAGGTGACTAAGTGGCATCTGGGCGTCAGTATAAATAATTCTGAGCCTATCACCACCTCCAGCCTTTACAAAATCACAATAGTGTCACTCAAAGGTCCTTCATTGCAAACAACACTGATCACAACGATGTTTCTGATATGCTCTTCCAAGCTACAGAGAGCAGAGGAATTTATTTTTTTACAAAAAGGGAAAGAATGAAAGAAATATCCAACAAAGCAAAGATTTAACCAGGAAATGTACATCCATGCTATGTTTATACTCTAGCACAACCTAGTGGCCCTGTGTTTAACAGGCAGGTCTAAGATAGGACGAGGGACCTCCACTGTTAAAAGTCCATCTTCACGGTCTCAGTCCACCAACGTGACTTCACGGTGCTCACCTGGATCCCAGGATTAGCAGCAAGATGGATGTCACAACGCCACCCGAGAATGGCTCAAACATCCTTCAAGAAAGATATTTTCAGGAAAACAAAAGTAGTCTCGTGTCATTCTGAAATAGCAGTAGCTATGTTTTAGCAGTCTAGATACTACTCCAGATCTTCCTCACTTGATGTGCCAGGCAGGTGTTTATCCAAAACCCAACGGTGAGCAGTTAGCGCCAAAACAGCCACAATTTTTTCTGCACCTTTCACGCTACAGCGTGTCATGCAGCTCAGTAAAGACACTCCAACAAAAGAGCCAAACTCATTGAAAGCTCAGGCCTCTCTGACCGAGAATCTCATCAGAACTAGGTCCCACGTGAATTCCCTGGGAAACAGACTTGTTTAAGGACCTTAGCCTCGGTATGCTCTGGTATACCAATCCCGAGGTACGACAGACGGGATACAAATTGGCATGCACTCACACAGTTCTGAGGTGGGTGAGCCCAGCGTGAGTTGTCACGTGCGCCAAGCTCAGCCAGCACACGGTGATTTTACTGACCACCTTGCAGTGTGTGTTACTCTTAAGCCAGCAAGGTCTACAGCTTCGACAAGATTCAGATGCATGAAGCCAACTGTGACATAAGTGAAAAGACCCTCCCTGGAATCTCCAAAATTTCTCTTTGTTTTATAGGTCGAGCTCTTGGAAAGGAACTTTCAGCATGGAAGTAAGATATCCGTGTCACATGGAGGTCAAGTTAACATTTGGGCCACAAAGAGTTTAGTTCCTATTGCTTTTCACAAATGCAGGGCTCCTGGTGTCCCATTAAATCAACAACAGAGAGTGTCTCCAGCAGATGGACACACACAGGCAGCCTGGGGTAGACGACAGAGGCCACCTCCCACGGGTTCATGGAAATGACACCTCTGAGCTCTTTTTTCTGGACCCCTGCCAAGGCAGAGTGCAACTTACTTCCCCTGGGAGTCCCAGGCTGAAGACACAGAGCCGCTATCAAATAACCAGTGGCAGATTTTAAATATAACATCATCTCAATATTTCAAGTGGAAAAATGGCATACGTGTTCTATATAAAGAGTTCCTTAATTGGATTGTTCAACAAGACTAGAAACAGCTATTGGATTCCCATTTCAGCCAAGTTTGTAAATAATTTCAATTTGTTAAGGCTCAGTTATTAACAAATATAGTCCTTGAAATGTCAGTATTAACTCACATATTTTATTTCAAGTGTAGTTAATGACTTACGTGCAGAAGGCTCTTAATTGTTGTTTAGCTCTACAATAATTCTCAGCATTTTCAAAGAACCAATGTAACACACAACACCTTATAAACATCTACTGCCAGTCTTTCTTTTGGGACATGAAGAATGAGAAGCACTGTAAAGTTGGTTCATTTTTCTAAGACTCTCCGGCAAGTTTGAAAAAAAAGCTGGAAAACTCCAAATTGCCTAGTAGTATAATAATAAAATGGCACTATTGGGAAGTGACATTCCCATTTGTTCACTTCCCACAGTGAGCACCTGTCACGGACAAGCAACTGTGTGAGGTGTTGCAGGATATTAAAAGATGAAGAAGAAACTTTCCTGGCCTCTTAAGAGCTTAAAAGCTAGGATGGGGCACAGTGATGCATGCACTCAAGTATCTAGACTACCAGGCAGCCTTTGCTCAGCCCTCTAGCAGAGGTTTAAGGCCCTGTAGGGCCACGAATAGATTGGAAGCCTGAAAGGCATCTCTGAGACAAGAGCTGGGACATGAAGCCTAAAATCTGCCCGGCTCCATTGCTGGCAGACTCACCACCTACTAGCAGGAACCTCATTTCCTCCTTTTAGACTGTTTCTTCATTTTTCCAAGGGGAGGCATGTTTTTGAAGTATGAGAACAAAAGATAACGTTTTAAAAATACGATCCTGATATTTTAAAGGAGAATTTCCCAAAGTAATGATTCCCTTACCCAGAAGAAATAAACAGGCAACTTACAAAAGCAGAAATGCAAATGGCTAATAGGCTTATTTTTAAAAAATGTTCAATCACATTAGTAATCAAAGAAATGCAAATTAAAACGAATTACCATCTTTCCGCTCTCAAATGGGCAACGATTTAAAAGCAGGATAAAATCCAGCCCTGGTGAGGGTGAGAGGAAATGGGCATTTTCCTACACTGCTGAAGAGAGTGTAAATTGCTACAACTTTCCTGGATAGGCAATTTAGACATACTTAATCAAAAGCCTTTAAAATGTACAGACTATTTGACCCAACAATTTTACTGCAATTATTCCTGAGGGATGAAGACAAATATCTATTTGCAAGGAGCTCCATCACTGTTGCTAATAGTGAAAAACTGAAAACACTCTAAATGCCTAATATTAAGTAAATTATACATAATACAACAGAATAATGTTCAATCATTGATAATGATGTTGTTGTGGGAAATTTTGATTAATGTGAAAAGATATTCGTGTTATGATATTAAATGTGTGAAATTCACTGACAGCATGCATATGGATAAATGCAAAGACCAACATCTGGAATGACATAAACACCCATATGTTGCACGATCAACCTTTCTATCAACGGACAGTCTCCCTTTGCCAGCAGATAGGCAGGCGCATTTCTTTACTTGACAATTCAATGCATGCCTTTTGCTCTTACACAGTGCCTTCCCCCACCTCATCTCCCAGGAAACTTCTACTGGGCCTTGAAACTGAAATTCCAATGCCACTGCTTCTCTAAATATCTCTCTCTCTCCTTTATCAAAGATGGCAAGCCAAGGGGAGCAGGCACGAGGCTTCAGATTCAGCAACAGTTGTTCCTTGCCTACTGTGTGTCAGTCTCTGTGCTTGGAAGGGCAAAAGCTCTTCCCATCCTTTCCCTCCTGCCTTGATGGCTTTCCAAAGAGAAATGCCCAGGTGAGTCATTCAGACAGCTCAGTTCCCTCCTTATGTCTCGCTCCCGGGAGAATAAAAGATAGGCCTGTCGCAGCCACTAATTGTAGCAATGCTCAGTGGTGCAGAGTCGTCATAGTTTGTCTGTGTTGGGAAAACTCGGAGTTGGTTTGCTAAGCAAACCTCTGCTGGAGGAGAAAGAGAGGCAGGGATGGTTCTCGACGCAGTAACAACTATTTCTTCTTGCTCTTCCCCGTCCGTCCTGACCCTGCTAGGCTCGTTCAGAAACAGTTCGCAGAATCACACACCGTCGTGAGTGTCAGGAATCTTACGCTTCCAGTGGTTGTAACTTTTCACTTTGAACATGAGAATTACAGGTCCATAAAAAAGTGAAATTACTGACTTTAGGTCACACAGCTAGTTCTTTAGCAAACTGGTGGCCCAAGTCTACCACAGTTGACCCAGGAACAGCGCAGGTTTCAACTATGAGGATTCACTTACCGGGTGGATTTTCTTCCACCTCTGAGCAAACAGCAAAAACAACTCCTCTTCTTCCTCCTCCTCCTCCACCTACTCAATGTTAAGCTAAGGAGGATGAAGACCTTTGTGATGATCCACTTCCACTTAATGAATAGTAAATATATTTCTCTTCCTTACGATTTTCTTAATGACATTTTCTTTTCTCTAGCTTCAGTTAGTGTAAGAACACAATATATGATACACATAACATGCAAAATATGTGTTAATTGACCGTTTATGTTATCAGTAGGCTTTCAGTCAACAGTAGGCTAAGAGAAGTTAAGTTTTGGGAAAGCAAAAGTTATATTCAGTTTTCGACAGCACCAGGGCTGGTCCCCCTCATAGTTGAAGAGCCAACTCGAATTCTGTCCCAAGTGCTGTTTGTTATTATCAGAAGTAGGTTTACCTTGACTCTTACGCAGCTTAGTCTTTGGAGCCCCTCACTGTGTGGGAATCTTCCAATATCTGAGTGGAATCCTAGCCATGTGTTTACATAGGCATATGTTTTTGTATGATTCACAGGAGGCAGGTATTTTAATCACAAGTAAGACTCCTGTTTGGATGACATTGGAGTTGAGGATCTATTTCTCCTGGGTGTAGTGGGATTTATTTCTGTGATTTGCAGTCACTTTTGTGTACAGGTAAGTTACTGCTAGCCCACTGGTTGTAGCAATGGCTTCCGAGAGCGTTCCTACCTGTGCAAGACTCAACCAGCATCGTGACCTGAAGGTCCCATCGTGATGGACACATTGTCTACAGGGTCTAGCACTGGATGTGAGTCAGAGAGGAGAAACAAGGCAAGCGATGGGCAGAGCCAGAAGCCGCTCTGTGAAATGTTCTTTCAAAACTTACAGCTCTTTAAGCTTGGCAGAAGTTTTCTAAAATTTGACAATAATCCTAAATGTTTTTAGGATATTACTCAAAAAACAAACTGAGCTGAAAGAGCTGCAAGAAATTTGTCTTTAGTTATTAATAGTAAAAAATAAATTTTGATCAACCATGCTAGAGAAGAGGTTGAATTATCCTTATACTCTCTGTAGAAATGGTGTTATAGAAAATGTCATATGAATAGGGCAATCAAAGAAAACTCAGCCACAAAAGATAAAAAAAAAAAAAAAAAAGATTAAAAAGAAATGCCAGGAAGTTAATTTAAAAATACATTATTTTTCTGATTTTGTGAAGCTTGGTATTTGTCAGCTTTTTAAAAATCATTACTTTTTAAAGGCTTCTTATTCTAGATAAATATCCCCATTCATACTTAATTTTGCACTGTAGTTTTGTACTCTTTTCCTTAAAGAGAGATCTGAAGTTGTATAAGCTTCAGGCCCCACAGAACCTGGGTCTCCCCAATTACCATTATTATAATACTGTATTTTATTTTAATAGCACCATTTAATGGGTAACTACTCATTATACCAAGGAGGTGTAGGAGATATACTCTGTCTTTCATTTTACCCTTTCAAGTAGCCAATATCCATCTTATAGCCAGAGATCTTTAATCAAAAAAGAGAAGGATACTAAATAAGTATTCTCACTTCCACATGCTCTCCCCTCCTTGTTAGCTAAAGATCTCAGAGCATTTTCCAGTCCTCTCTCTGAACCTCCGTGTCTTCCCACTTCACAGGAAGGAAAACTGAAGCACAAAGAGCTACACAGAGAAAATTAATAGTGAGCTTTTGAGTCCCTGGCTTCCTAGGTTCAGGCCACATCAATGCCTTAAGGCAGCGGCCCCCAACCATTTTGGCACCAGAGACCATTTTCATGGAGGACAATTTTTCCTCGGACCGAGGAGAAAGTGGATAGTTTCAGGATGATTCAAGCACACTATATTTATTGTGCACTTTATTTCTATTGTTATTACATTGTAACATATACTGAAATAATTGTACAACCCACCATAGGTTGGGGACCTCTGTCTTAAAAGACTACAGGAAGTATTTATAGGGACCACTCTGACCTCCTACACCCTGGAGCACTAAATCATTCTTCAAAGGTGAGACTAGCTTATGCTTTCATGTCTTTAAGCAATAAAACTATCTGTAGCTGTATCTATATATTATAAACATTTTTAAGAGAAAATCCCCATCCCCTTAAACAGAAGACTTCCAAAATCATCTCACCTTTCTTGGGGAGAATGAATGCTCATTGTTATGAAAATTAATACTATGTTCAATGTGTAAACTTAAATCTCTGCTGAAGCAGAGCTGCCATTCCTTGCTTTTGTCAAAGGAGCTACCTCTCATGTCCTCCCCTTGCTTTAATCTGCTGGTCCCAACAAGATAATTGGCTTGCAGATTGGAACAAAAGGTGTATTTAACTGTATATTATACAATTAAATGGTTATAGTAGGGTGGGACTCTCCTAGCATGGTGTACAGATTTTACAGCATCCATCCATTTGGGCTCTTCCCCAACATTAATTGGTTACTGTCATGGTTCTCGATTCTATTTTAAGAGAGCAGATCTTCCAAGAGGATTGCATTATTAAAAAGCAAAGTACTGTTCTACAAGAAACTGGAATGGGAACCCATATGAGCATGAGATTCTGGGAAAGCCCTGAGACTGCAAAACAGCGCCAGTTTGTTCCTAGAAATTCCTGTTTTCCAATCCATGGAGAAGAGGTGAACCAAGTGTTTTCCGTCCTTCCTCCTCCCATTTCTCTCCTTGCTGAGCCCTCCCTACACAGCAAAGGAAGACGACAGATGCTGCTAAACGTGAGTAGTAAAGCGATGCTTCACCCTCCCATCCCCTCTGAGGAATTCTAGAGTGTGGCTTGCATTCTGAAGAGCTTCCTAAATGCTTACAAGAAAGTGACTCTGAGGGGCTCAACATTTTGTCAGGAGGGGGAGATCTGACGTCGCTTCAGCTACAAGAGTGAAGGAGGCAAGTGCATAATCATCAAGCATCTAGGGAGCGTCAGGGCTGCGCTAGCACGTTCACAAACACTATCTCCTTCATCTTCACAACAGGTAGATGTTTTCCCCACTTTGTGGATGAGGGCACAGAGGTTTAAAGCAGCTGGGGAACTTGCCTAAGGGCACATAATTTGTTTGTGGTAGAACTAGGATTGGAACTCACTCTCTCTGGGGCTAAAGCCAATGTCTGGCCACTACAGATGAAAATTAAGTTCTTTAGCCACGCTGCGGAAGAAATAAGAACAGAATAGAAATCGTGGAGGGCCAGAGTTGTTTGCAAAATTCTCCTGTTTCACCTTGCCCTGTGGTCTCCCGTGCACTTGTAAACCATGGGATACCACGTCCGTGTTCATTTTTGGCATGCCCAGATCTTGGCGTGCATACACAAGCTTGCCGAAAGATTCTGGGCCCTGAAGGCTTCCCACAGTGTGTTCTGCTTTTAATCAACTCTAATTGGTCTCCTTCTCCCCTTTGTGAATTATAACACTCCTCGCCTCCAGGCATGTGTCACTCACAGAATTCAACAGTTTCACTAGCCTCAGGAATACATCAAAGCAAACAGCATTCATCACTGCCAATCGGCTCTCGGGGCTCAACTGCACACTGCTGGCAAAGAGCAAGGATGAGGGGCTCCGGAGAGACAATGTTTGTCCTGACATCTGCTAGCCTGATCCTTCTATGAGCAACCCCAAGAATTAGCAAGTACAGTGTCTCTATCTTTCTCAGGGCAAGTATTATTTGGAAAAAATTACACTGTGCTCTCTGGTATTGTGCCATTTTAAATTTCAGCCTAGATTAGTAAAATGGATGAAGGGCTGATTGAATACAGCAGGGTTCTCAACCTTAGCACTGTTGACATTTTGGACTGGATAATTTTTTATTGGGGATGGTGGGGCGTGTTCTGCGCAGCATAGGACAATTAGCAGACTAGGTTTGTGGCATGTTTAGCCAGTAGTATCCCCACAATTATGACAACCAAAATGTCTCTAGACATTGCCAAATATCCCCCCGGGGGCAAAATTGCCCTGGGTTGACAACCACTGGAACCACGTGAAAAGGAAAAGCATTATCCCAAAATCAGACGGAGGTTTCCTACCTCTGATTAGGACTCAAGGCAGATCCAATGACCTTCTGCATCATATCAACCCTCTTCTTCATGCACCCTCAGCATATCGTGCATGAAAATCGCTTTGACCGTGGGTTCCGTGGGTGCATCCCAATGCATTTTGTTCTAAGTAATGGGGAATTTAGCTTTCCTGAAAATGATTCTATGAATGAAATCTTGCAAAGACCAAGCACATGTAATGTAAGCCCCACATTCATCACCGTGTTATCTCTGTATATCCAAGCACTTGACAAATACAACAGAACACTAGATTGTAAGTCCCCAGAGAAGTTGCCCACACATCAGACTGAACCCACATATATTTGCACATTTTTGTTTATAAAATTTTGTCCCTGTGCCATTTACAGAATCAAATAACAGCACGGGGAGCAAGACATTAGGAAACAAAAAGAAAAGTGATTTTTTTTCCAATGAAATTTGAAGAGATGGAGGGCTGAGTGAGCAGGTCACCCTAGAAATACTAGTGCAACCCCAGATACTCCATGTGACTTGCAAGACATACCAGGTAAAACTGGATGCTTAAAACTGACTCACTCTCACAGACCTTGTTGACTTTACAACCAAGAAAAGATTCAAAGAGCCATCTTTACAACCAAGAAAAGATTCAAAGAGCCTTCTTACAACCAAGAAAAGATTCAAAGAGCCATCAAAGAGCCATCCTCCGGTTACCCAGTGCAGGTGATTTCAGCAAGAGATGCCAAGAGCCCTAACACTGGGGGATTAAAGGATGCCAAGACTGGGATGAAGTATCTAGTACCATGGCTGAATAAAGAATCAGGAACAGTAGCCCTAGTAAAATGGAAAACGCAGTTGAAGATCTAGAGAAGACCCAAAGCTAATGCGGACCAGCATACACAGAAGTGATGACTCTGGAAGCAAGTCAGCAGGTTTGGGCAACTCAGTGCAGGGTCTGATATCTTCCAGGGAGACCATAAGGTGGAGAACTTTCTAGGCTTCTCCTATCAATGCCTAAATGTCCTAGGATAAGCAGGCTAATCCCTGGTCAGCATGAAAAAGACATCTGAATAAGCAATTGGTGATCTCACCATGGAGAGGATCATAGAATGAACAGGTGACTTCAGATCAGCCACTCCAGAGAAGGGGAAGACAGGACAGAGGGCAGAGGTATACTAGGTTACCCAAGGCGGGAGTGTCTGTCTTCTGTGAAAGTCCCCTCCTTCCGGGGATATTGAAACTCTGAATTCTCTTTGCTAGTCATCATGGCTACGTTTCACACGTGGCATGCTCATAATATTAGGAGCCCCCTTCAATAAACTCATCATT
The DNA here is from genome assembly GCA_963574885.1 of Lepilemur ruficaudatus. Taxonomy (NCBI): domain Eukaryota; kingdom Metazoa; phylum Chordata; class Mammalia; order Primates; family Lepilemuridae; genus Lepilemur; species Lepilemur ruficaudatus. Next base: position 56,524 of record CAUYRT010080760.1, read on the forward strand.
TCCTCAGGCTTCTGGCTAGTACTCAATCTAATAGATGCATGACCTAAAAAAATTATAATTCATATCTTTCCCCAGCACTCCTCTCACACAAGGAAAGAATCACGAACAATATAATTTTCCCCTAAAGACCATCTAATCCAGTATTTTCTTGAAAGGTCAGAAACCTCCTGCTGACAGTCTATGACCTGGATTTAGGTGCCACGGGAGACATAGCATTAAATATCACTGAATTACACCGAGAAAAATGTTTATTCTCGGTAAAGTGTTTATGCTCCTTTTGGGAAATGTCTGTTCAACTCTCAGTTATTAGTCTGTTTCCAATACCTCTCCAATATTTGCTAATCTTTTTAGAAAACAGAAAGCAGACCTGAGGCTCAGGGATTCCAAGGCAACAGTATCTAGCTGAAGTTTAATAACATTATGTTGTTTATATTACATTTATTTTTGTGGCTACTTCCTGTGTGTGCTAAGTCCTACTGCTAGTAGCTATATACAAGTGGCTATATATAAAGTTTCACCTTAAATAAAGTTAGGTTAAAATGCATAAATTTACTGAAGAAAGTAATGTTAAGTAAACAATAGAAGATTCAAAAATAGGGAAAAAATCATGAAAATGGAATGCAAATGATAAAGGTTAGGAAAAACCAATCTCATCCCTACCATTTATATTTTATAGATGAGGAAATTGTGACCCAAGGGGTTACATGGCTTGCCCAGGTCACATAGTCAAGTAGTAACAAAGCCAGGAGCTCTCATTATGCCCAGTCTTATCAGCAATCATGTGTAGTGGATGCTTTGGGTGTTCCTACAACATTTCCCCTTCAGGACTAAGACAGTCACCCTCCAATCAGAGGAAATATTAGTGACTACCAGCTCTCAGCAGTGTCCTCTGGGAATTGCTGTCAGGTAAAAAGCCTCCAAAGTCATGTGATATTGTGATAAAATAAGAAATACACATTTGGTCTTCATCCTCAGTTCCTTGCACAGAGATCATAAAATGCTTATAATTTCCTTTAATTGCCTAGGGACAATAGGCATGTCTTTTGTTAAAATATTCGGTCTTAGTCCCTGGTTCCTGACGCAAGAGCTTCTAAAACCCTTGGAATCTCCAGAGCTCTAACAGTGTCTTTTTGTTTGCCAATGAGTTGGGTGGTGACTGGGGCCTCTAGACAGCTTCAGGATGGGGACTGGTTGCCAGAAAGGCAAGGGAACCCCCCTGGCCTTTCAGTGGGAACCCCCTTGAATGTATAGTCAATTGATTTCAGTAGTCTGGAACTTGTGATTGGCATCTTAGTGGGGGCAGTCCTATGGGATTGAGCCCTTAACTTGGGGGATCTGATGCTAACTGCAGGTGTTAGTGTAGAATTGAATTAAGCTTTAGGACTCTCAGCTGGTGTCCAGCAAATGGGAGAATTGGTTGTTGGTGTGAGGAAAACCTCACACATTTGGTGTCAGAAGTGTTGTGTGGACAGAAACAGATCATAGTGGCCATGCCCCATGTCTGGAAGCAGTTGTCATCCAACGACTGGTCGATGATGCAGAGGAGAAGGTGTACAGCCTTGACCCCCTTGCTGCAGGATGAGACAATTGCTGAGCTCCCTGTGGGATCAGCTGGAGCCTTTGTTGTGACTACATTGCCATACAGCTGTCCCTCTGCCTTCATCACCCCATGTGTGGATCCAGGCACTCCCCAGTAAGCTTCCTGCCTGCAAATCTTTGTCTTAGAATCTGTCTCCCAGGGAACCTGTAAAACATCATGTTTCCTCTCTGTTTCAAAGGAAAATATGAATTACTTATCAGAATACCATATCATTAAATAGAGCAAGGCAAACGCAAGTAAATATTAATGTTTTAATTACCTGTTACCAGATTAGAATTCTATAGCTCACTGCCAAAGGCTACTATAAAACTTACACAGAAAGAAACCAAATGGAGTATAATATATGAGTTCAAGCCAATTTTTTGGTCAAATATGAATCATCAGGTTGTGAGAACTTAAAGTTCAACTATAGTGTCAACGGAGGATTTAACTCTAGTTTTTGAAGTGACAACTGCAAATATAGAGATTCAGATATGTGACTACCTAACAACTTCAAAAAACAATAAGTCCTGCTAAACATTGCAGGGAATACAGACTTGAGTGCGATACTGTTGCTATTATCAGGGAAAGAACAGTATATTGAAGGTTGAGATTCTGTCATTATTTCTTTATATATTGTTGCTGCCTCATTCTCTCCTTTCCTTCCCAGACTCCAGTTAGATGTGTGTTAGACCTTTTCGCTGTATCCTCTATGTCTCTTGCATGCCCTTCAGCATGTTCAAGTCTTTTGACTTCTGTGTTTCATTCTGAATAGTTTCTTAGGACCTGATTTTCGATTCTTTCTTTAGCCAGGTCTAATTTGCAATTAAGCCTGCCTACTGAGTTCAGTTTGGGTTCTTTCATTTTTCAGTTCAAGAACTTCTTTTTGGTTCCTTTTCAAATCTACTATATCACTTTTTATAGTTTATAGTACACTGTCAACATTTTCAAACTTGTTTTTTTTTTTTTTTACCCCTTTGACCATAGTAACCAAAGCTCTCTTATGTTCTGTGTCTGGTAATTCCAATTTCTGGAGTACTCGTGGGTCTAATTCTATCATCTGTTATTTCTTCTGGTGTTTACTCATATCGGTTTATCTCCCCTTATACCTGGTTTTTAAATTAATTTGGAGAATTAACATAAGGCCTGATATGATATTTTCTTCCATCAACGAAGATTTTAATTTGCAGCTACCAGGCATTTAGAATATTCAGGAATCAGAGACCACCTTTTCAAGTCTTAAGATTTCTGGGCCACCCAGATGAGTTGAATAATGGCTGTGTGTGAAGACTAGCTTATGTATGGCTCACTTTTACTTCTGGGGAGCAGTCTGTCAGGTCTCAGCCCTAAAGCAGGAGTAGTTTACCAGGGTCTCCATTCTTGGCAAGCCCTATATTCCAACTCTCGTTCTCCTAGATGTGCAAGGCCACCAAATGTACAGCTCAAACATTTCCAGCCACACCTTGGGAAGCAGTAAATGCCTCCAAGGCTGCTATAGTTTGAATGTGTCCCCCAACAAGCATGTAATAGAAACTTAATCCTCAGTGCAATAGTGCTAAGAAGGTGAGACCTTTAAGAGGTAATTAGGCCATGAGGGCTCTGCCCACATGAATGGATTAATGCCATTATCAGGGAGTGAGATTATTATAAAGGGGCAAGTTTGACACCCTCTTGCTCTATCTCACTCTCTCTTTTTTGCCGTTCCACAATGTGATGCCTTCCTCCATGTCATGACGTGGCAAGAAGGCCCTTGCCCAATGCCAGCCCCTCGATCTCATATTTCCCAGCCTCCAGAACCATGAGCCAACAAATTTCTGTTCTTTGTAAGTTACTCAGTCTGTGACATTCGGTTATAGAAGCACAAATGGACTAAGACAAAGGCAAAAGCACCAGAGTTTTGCACTTCTCTCCGGGCTTCTCACCCCTCCTGACCTTGATCCACTATAAGCCCATTATCTCATGGGAACATCGATATTTTTTATAAAAAGTATTGATATTTTATCCATATTTTTAAATTATCTTCAGTGCAAGGATTGGTCTGAATAATCTAATCTACCATTCCAAGGGAGCAGAGGGTCATGGAAGGTTACAGATCACATGAGATCCTCCATTTTCCAAAACTACACTGGGCATGTTGTTACCTCTTCATTTATAACAATATTTTGTAATTATTTGTTCCTATATCTACTCAAGCAGTCACATGGCATGGGTTGTCAATCAAACTATAGACAAATCTGAAATCTAAGTGCTTCTTTTAAGTGCATACACATACTTATCTAGGGAGAGGGTCCACAATTTTCAAACTAGATTCTCAAATGTTTATCTAATTTCTCTTCATTTCTGGGATGCCAAGAACCATGTCATATTTATTCTGGGGTTACCAACATCTAATAAATGCTTGCTGAATAGATGAATAACAACTATATTTACAACCAAGCATAGCATAGATGATTTTAGAGAGGTACAAACACTTGGGTGCTACTTTGGAAAAAGGAGAGATACCATCTACTCGGGTTATCAGAAAAGACTTTTTTTGAAAAAAGACATTTCAGTTGATCATCAAGGGTAGTTATTATTTTCAGAAGTATAGATTAAGTATGAAAGATGTTCAAGACCAAGTTGGGATGTGGAGATAAAAGAACACTGTGTCCAGTTCAGAGGAATGAGAGATACATCACAATTAGAAAAAACTGTAAGATTTGTTTAACTAGAACTTGCCCCATTATTCTAATCTGTAAGAGCTCCATTCCCTAAGATGAAACCCAAGTGTAGAGGTGGAGAAAGGGAAACCCTAGGGAGTGGCTTATTACCCTGAAACTGTTCACAATTTTCTGTGCCTATTTATCTGGGGAAAGTGTCTTTAGCTTTCAAGAGGAATCTGTGACACCCCTCCTCCCGGGAGAAAAGAAGAATTAAAAGCTTAAGACTTGCTGCCTTGTAGTTAAGAAAAAAAGAGGGAGAGACCACATATGAATTGACAGAGGGGAGCAGGCATTGCTGGACATGTTACAGCTGCTGGGTCTTCAGATCTTCCCCCAGAGCTTTGGAGTAATGATGCTACTGTCTTCTCATCTGGTCAGCACAGAATAGGGTGGTCACAGACCAGAAGGGACCAGCAGTGACCACAGCATTTTCTGATCTCTCTCTTCCTGACATCAGACATTAGCATTTGGAAGAATTTCAATAGGGAAGTGTTTGCTGACAAAATTCTGAGAAACTTTCCACCCACTACTTAATACAGCATCTGGCACAGGGAGGCACTCAATAAATATATAAACAATAACAAGAGAGTCACAACATACCAAGGAGACAGTTGCAGCTGCTGGGCAAATCTCCTAGCACTGAAGTCTGAAAACCATCAAGGCAGAGGAGATACTGACCCAGGGGATTTAAGTCAAACAGAAAGTCAGTGGCAGTGCTCAAAATCAACTTTTTGAAGCCCAGCCAAGAAACCGATATATATTCATTTTAAATAAATATTTACATCAAATTTAAAACTTCCCAACGTTATCATACAGATCTCTATTGGATGGTAAAGAAATGGGACCTTCCAGTAAAAGAAATTTGATTTTTTTAATTGGGGGAAAACTACAAAGCATTTATAGTACAATGTTTACAGTCACAATTTGTAGTGAGCTGATTTCCCAAAATATATTACCACTCAAGTTGACATATCTTGTTACATTCAAAAACCTACTCTGTCAAAGTAGTCCAGAGAGTACATACATAGTGCTCCAACTGTATCTACGTACAACCAACACTCCA
>CAUYRT010080761.1:0-10462 GCA_963574885.1 Lepilemur ruficaudatus
CTGTGGAAAGCAATATGGAGATACCTGAAAGCGATACAAGTAGATTTACCATTTGATCCAGCAATCCCATTACTGGGCATCTACACAAAAGAACAAAAGACACTCTATAAAAAAGTCACCTGCACTCGAATGTTTATAGCAGCACAATTCACAATTGCAAAGATGTGGAAACAACCCAAGTGCCCATCAATACATGAGTGGATTAATAAAAAGTGGTATATGTATACCATGGAGTACTATTCAGCTATAAGAAACAACAGTGATATGGCACCTCTTGTATTTTGTTGGGTAGAGATCAAACCTATTCTACTAAGTGAAGTATCCCAAAAATGGATAAACAAGCACCACATATACTCACCATCAAATTGGTTTCACTGATCAACACCTAAGTGCACATATAGAACAACATTTATCAGGAGTGGGGCAGACAGGAGGGGGGAGGAGGGGATGGGTATATACATACATAATGAGTGTGATGCGCACCATATGGGGGATGGTCATGCTTGAAACTCTGACTCGAGGGGGAGGGGGGCAAGGGCAATGTATGCAACCTTAACATTTGTACCCCCATAATATGCTAAAATAAAAAAAATAAAGTCAGAGGATTGAGTGAGATTCCCCTGAAGAGTGAGTAATGAAGGGCAGATCTGAGGATTAAACACTTGGCACTCTCAAGTGTAGAAGTCTGGGCTATGAAGAGAAACCGGCAAGGGTATGCCAAGGGGACCACCAGGAAATGGGAAGATGGAAAAGAGCCAAGCAAAGAAAACCTTTTAAGAAGGCAGGAGCAATCAACGGACCTAAATGTTGCTGATAACGGAGGGAGGTGAGAGCTGGGAAATAATCAATAGTTAGCAACATGGAAATCTCTGTTCATCTTTGACTGGGAGGGCACACAAGCCTAGCTGGGATTAACTCAGGAAATATTAGAAGAAATACGGACAATTATTGTAGCCCACTATTGTGCGGCTTTTTGCTATGAAAGGAGCAGAGAAATCAGGTAGTACCTAGAGGGCCATGAGAGATCAAGGTTAAGATTTTATTTTTACAGACAAATTGATCCAGTTAGAGAGGGAAATATCAATGATACAGAAAAAACACACTTCAGAAAGGTGGCTCTTGAGTAGAAGAGGAGATCCATTTTATGTGTGGGATTCTCCTTAGATAGGGACAGAGATGATCTATTCAGTGTAACAGAAGGGAAGGCAGGATGGGGGCAGAGAGGGAGGTAAGTTTGTGTATTTGGTGGTGGAGGCATGAGGAAATTCCTTCTAATTGCCTCACTTTTCTTAATAAAATAAAGAGCAAGGTCATTGAGATGAAAATAGAGAGAGAGAAAAAATAAAGGAGGCAATGCTGTAGGTTAGAAGAAAAAAGAAAGATGAAAACAGTCGTCAAGGAGAATGACAGAGGAAAGTGACTAGTCAAAGGCAATAAAATTCCCTGGCAACAGTAAGGGCCCACTTGAGGTTGACAGTCAGGAATTGCAGTAAGGTCTATCAGCGTAAGTGTGCTTTCTTCCAGCCACTTTCAACAGTTCAGGGACAGGAAGGAGTAGGTGGAAGTTTGGATTTAACTAAAACAAGTAAATTTGATGATAGAAGAAAAGGAAAAGGGAATTGAGATGTACACAAGGTAATGATTATCATGTTGAACTGTTAAGTCTTAATTGAGGAAAGAGGTAAATTAGGACATGAGAGATAAATGCTTTGGTCAATAGACAGGTGTTCCTCCTGGGGCTAGAAAATGATCAGAGTGAGATGGGGAAATGGGAGGTGTAGTGCCCGAAATTGACATTATGAAGGGGGTGCAGTTATTGATAATAATAAGGTCTTGGGTGTGGCCATAAGAACAGGAAGCTGGAGTGATATGGAGGACAGGATCATGGAAGGAGAGGTATCAAGAGACTGAGAGGTTAGATTATTGTAAGGATCTTCTCAATGATACTGAAATCACCAAGACTTAGGAGAAGAGTACTGTTGGAGAGAGTGACAGTGGCATGGCATGAGAATCTTCAAGGAATGATGGGAGGTGATTATGGAGTCTGTAGATGGTTGACCGATGGCTGAGCTTCAAAGGAAGCAAGAATGTTTAGGGAGAGGGACAGGAGGATGATCTGGAACTGGCAGTGAGTATTCATGGCTGCAAGAAGATCAGGTTTCATTTAGAATAAAGAGGTGAAGGTAACATACAGCAGACCTCGAGGACATAGGAAATTTTGCTGATGACAGGCAGTGAGTTCCAGAGGACAGTGGAAGAGTCTGTATTGTGGGTAAGGGTATGAGATTGGGTCATACCAGGGGAAGGACAGAGCTGTGTGAGGATGTGATTTACAATGATGAGCAGTGACTGGGGCTTCTTTTGGTGACTAACATAGCATGGTGTAGTTTTCAACTGATGAAAATTTTCCAAGACAAGTTACTGAATTTTGAGTATAGAGTAAATGGCAAGGTGGCTCATGCATATGCTAAAGTAGTTTTAGTAATTAACCACCTTGAGCAGCAGGTGGTGGTGTTGGCTCAAGATAGTTTAGTTGCAGCGCGGAGAAGGGAAGAGAAGGATATCACAGATGGGGTATGATGAGGAAAAGGGAGTGTGTCTTCCACTTGGTAAAATGTAAAGGATGCTGGTAGATTTAGGAGATGTCCCTTTCTGAATTAGTTATTATTATACAAAATGAATGTTTGGTAGGATGGAAAAACAAGCACTAATTCTCAGAAAGAACAGGGACTTTTTAAAAATCTTGAGCATAGAGATCATTATGGAAATATATAAAGTGCAAATGCTGGTGCTTTTACTTTTTTTTCTTTTGGATTAAAAAAAAACCCACACAGATATACCCAGAAGAAAGGAAATCAGTATGTCAAAGAGAAATCTGTACCCCATGTTTCTTGTAGAACTGCTCATAGTAGCCAAGATATGGAATCAACCTAAATGTGCATAATGGATGAATGGGTAAAGAAATTGTGATATATGCACAATGGAATATTATTCAGCCATGCAAAAGAATGAATGAAAGTCTGTCATCTACAGCAACATGGATGAGCCTGGAGGACATTATGTTAAGTGAAATAAGACAGGCACAGGACAACTATCACATGTTCTCACTCATATGTGGGAGCTTAAAAAGTGGATCTCATGGAGTAGAGAGTAGAATAGTGATTACCAGGGATAGGGAAGGGCAGGTGGCAGGTGTGGGGGGGGATGAAGAGACATTGGTTAATGAGTACAAAAATACAGTTGGAAGGATTAATTTCTAGTCTTCAATAGCACAGTAGTGTGACTGTAATTAACAGTACTTTATTGCATATTTCAAAATAACTAGAAGAAAAAGATGTGGAACGTTCCCAACACAAAAGACATGATAAATGTTTGAGGTGATGGTATCTTAATTACCCCAAATTGATCATTACACATTGTATGCATGTATCAAAATATCACATGCACCCCATAAAATGTACAATTATTGTGTATGCATGAGAAGTCACTGGCTAAATTCTGATATTTATCTGAAAGCACATACTCTGGAAGGGCAAAATCAGTGTTTGCTAAAAAACAAACAAATGAACAAATAAAAATTCACTCCCTCTCTTCTCTCGTCTCCTGCTTGCTTTGGGGATTCAGAACACAGAGCTTAGAAAGCCAGAGGCACAGTGACTTCCTTTTCAGAAGGAAGAGAGGCTGAAAGAGGCAAATGCTGATCAGAGTCTATGAGCTTTGCATATTCATATCCCTTAGTTGTTCAGTGCTAGAAAATTCAGGTAATGAGCATGTGAAAACTCCAGCAGCCTCTGGATGGCTTGGGGGTTTTCTCTTGTCACATTCTGAGTTGACTGCATCAAATCAGGAGGTCCCCCCTCTCACCCCCAAATTGAATCAGCACTTGTACATTGACGTTTTTAACATCACCCACAAGATTTTTAAGAGCTTGTCCAAAGAATCTGCATAGTCTCTAGCCATGAATAAAAATGATTTCAGATATCATCTCTATCTCACATTTTATTTCATGGGATTAATTTAATTGATTGAGCTGAATGGTATGGGTTGTTAAGTGGTTGTCAGTAATAAGCAGAAATTTTTATTTTTTTTAGGAAAATATACCAAGTATATTCCGACATACTGGTTTTATTTAAATGGTTGAAATTTTTCTTTAATGTTAGTACAGTTACACCTTGATTAAGCAATTCTCTAGGGGGAAAAAAATCTCCTTTCTAATGAAATTAGCTGTATTAAGAAAAAAAATCTACAACTATCACATAAGTTGATTTGCTTGGTACTTATTTCAACATTAAAAGTACCACATGATTATTTCTGCCCACATCTTCTATTTGGCTAAATATAGTAGTAAGTTAACACTAGCCCTGGAAAAAATTAATGTTTTTAAGTTTCTCTTGGATACATCACCCTGGCTAGATATCTGAATACCAGGTTATTATTTAAAATTTTTTAAAAATTCGAAGTCCAGACTTTATGAGCTTAACCTGGGAAATTTTCTGGTGAGAATGGCTATTTCTTCTCTTCATTGAGAATTACAACAAAAGATTAGAAATCTCTACTTTTTCAAGTATTTAGGTAGGCAGTGAGCCCTGACCTACTATTCTTCCTTAAGGGTGATTCATTCTAGAATAATGGAGGACAGATTATCTTCAGCATTTTTTTGCAATAAGACTTTTCTTCTTTCATAGTCAAGCAATCCAGTGACTTCCAGAGGCTGCTCTTAGGTGGCAGTGGCTCTCAGCACCAACCAGGGGCACCCTCAATTCTTGGTAGCTGTTCCAATCAACAGTTTCAGTCTGGAAGCCATTCAGAGCACTGTTTATCACCGTGTGCAAAATCATCTATAGTACTTGTTAAAAATTCCTGGACCTCACCCCAGAGCTAATGAATCAGAATCTCTGGGGTGTGCTGAAAATCTGCATTTTACAAGCTCAGAGTTGAATCTCTGCTTGCATCTCTCATTGGCAGCTAGTGTGCAACTGTGCTCCTGAAAGAGCTTTCAAACAGAACTACTGTAAATGTTCATAGAGTTGCAGTAGGGTAGGAAAACAGCATGAAATCCCACTAACGCACAATCCTAGCTATTTAACAAATCATGAACAGGCTCAGTAGAGAGACATCTTTTTGATGACCGGGCCAACGTTTACCACTTCCTCAAAACCCCTCAATCTTCTTCGCCCCTTTTATTCTCAGTGTGGTTACCCTGCGTCCTACTTCTTCAAGAAAATGGAGGTGATCATCACTAGTGCTTCACTCTGATTCTTGCATTTCTGGATTTTCTACAAACCTTTCCTGAAATTCATTCAATAACTGAGTGAGATTTTAACTCCCTGGAATGATTCATTTTTGGCTTGAAATGTCTAGATTATTATGACTGATCCAGGCTGCTTCCAACTCTTTTTATTACAGTGATAAAAAAAACAATTTATATAATCAACCTGGACTTGATGTTCAGAAATCTCTTGCGCAGAATCACATATCCAACTGTTACTCGGCATGTGAGTTGGATACACGTGTAAAAAGCATCTCAATCTAACGATATTCAAAATCAAGCTCCTGATCTTCCCTCACAAGTCACCTTCTCCGCAGCCTTCGCCACCTCAGTTTCAGACATCCCCTTTCTCCAGTTGCTCAGGCCAATCACTTTGGTGTCCTCTCGACTCTTTTATTTTTCTGACAACGCACATCTGCAAATCTGCAAAACCTGGCAGCTCTGCCTTTGAAATGTATCTAGAAGACCACTTCTCACCGCCTGCTCTACCCCCTCTCTGGCCCAAGCCACTCAGCTCTCATCTGGATTATTTTAACAGTCTCACGCTCTTCTGCCTATACCCTCTGCAGTCTGTCTCAGCACAGGAGCCAGAGCTATCCTGAAAAAATGAAGGAAAGTAATGTCATTTATCTGCTCAAAACCTTCCAGTGGCTTCCCGTCTCACGCAGAGTGAAAGACAGCTTCTTCCTCCTATCTCTAATATGTTATGTTAAAATCTTTGCATTTGTTTCCTCACTTTGCTAGCACCCTTCATTTCCTTCAAAAATTATAATATCCCTTGTCATTTTGTTTAAAACGTCAATTTTTTCAATGCCTAGTATTTTATATCTTCTTTGCTCACTTTTTCTTTTTGGTACTTACCAGTATTCACATGCCACATATTTTACTTACTTGCATGTTTATTCAGTCTCTCCTTCTAGAAGATCCATGAGGACAGGATGTTTGCCTGTTTTGTTTAGTACTATATCGCCAACACTTAGAATAATGTGTGGCACATAATAGGTGTTCAGTGCTTACTTGGTGGATAGTGATTAAGTGATTTTTTTTTTTGTTGAAATGTTAACACAGGTAATTCCTGTTAGAATTGGTGCTTATTTCTGGGGAAAGCCTCATTAAAATAAGGCAATAAAAACTGTTTCTGCATTTGGACTATTTATTTCAACCAAAAAATATTTAGTGAGAGTGTGGGGTGCTGGGACGCAGAGTGGTGAAAATATAAAATCATGCTTTCATGAAGTGAAACATCAGGGAGAAACTAGAACTTTTGTTCTGTTCGGAAGAGCTAACGATAAATAAATAAAGACAGCATACAATGCATCATGTGAGGGGAAGTGCTGTGAAAAAGAAAATAGTGGATAAAGGGGAAACCAGTCGTGGCGTGGATGTGCAGTTTTAAACTGAGGACCAGGGAAGGTCTCTCAGAAGAAGTGACATTTGAACAGAGACCTAAGCAGAGTGAGAGAAGGAGCCAAGTGGATGTTTGCAGGGGGAATGTTCCAGACGGAGAAAACCTCACGTACAAAGGCCCGGAGGCAAGGCTGTGCCTGGGTGTGGGGACAACCGTGACAGGGCTAGGGGGGCTAGGATGGAAGGTGCAGTGAGCCTGGGGTGCAGGGAAAGGAGTCGAGGGGAGGCCAAGGGCATTCAGGGCTCAGGTCAGTTGAGTTCTCACAGGCCAGAGTGAAGCTTTTGGAGTATACTTGGAGTGAGCTGGGAAGCCACTGGAGGGCTCTGAGCAGGTGAGAGTCATGATGTGACTTGCATTTTAGAAGGATAGCTCAGGCTTCTAGGTAAACAATAGGCTGGGGGAGCCCAGCAGCAGCAGCAGTGAGGCCAGGTAGGAAGCCAAAGGCCGTCATCAAGCAGAAGCTGAGGGTATCAGAGGGAGCGTAAAAAGTAGTAAGGTTTTACAAATATATATATATATATTTTGGTGAGAACAGGGTCTCATTCTGTTACCTGGGCTAGAGTGCAGTGACATCATCATAGCTCGCTGAATCCTCAAACTCCTGGGCATTGGTTGTATGAATCTGGAGTTCAGCGGAGAGATGAGGGCCAAAGACAGAAAGCTGGGAGGTCGCAATAGATAGTATTGAAGCCATGGGGTTGGATGAAGTTTCCAGAGAGTGAATATAAGGGAGAACATATCTGAAGAGATATCTCAAAGAGGTATTCAGGGGACTGAAGACTTGCATTCATGCAAGGATCAAGGTGCTGATATGGAGATGCCTGGAGAGGCTGACAGTGAGCCAAGAGCAAACATCTCCAAGGACTGACGGAGAGGGGTCTGGAGAGCTGGCGGGGACTGCCACAAGGAGGGGCAGTGGGTGGCACTGACAAAGGCATGAATTTCAAAGGAGTTGGGAGTTTTAGGGAAGAGAAGCAGCATGGCCTGAAAGTGGCAAGGAAGGGCACAGAGAACAGCTACCACTTCTGAACCCAATTGTAAGGAGACAGCAACAGTCATCCCCTGAGGGGACTGCAGGAGAAGCAGTGGCCCAGGGGAGAGCCAGCTTTGAGTTCCAGCAAGAAGAGATTGAGGACATGAAGATTTTGTGGACTACAGATGGGAGAGAAAAGAGGGAAGAGGCCCTGAAAGGAAAGACTATTATGGGAATAACAGAGCTACATGGAAATGAGTATTGGAGTGAGGAGGCATGGTCAGCCTTCTTGAGGTTCCTGAAGAACACAGGGATGGAGAAAATGCTGGGATTATTTCTGGTAGATTCTTGTGCTGACAGAGGTGAGGAGGCTGTGAGTCACTGATGAGGGAAGTCAGGGTTCATGCCTACGGCAGACAGAGCTCGGTGGGCTCATGGTTCTGTCATTCTCATGGTGGCTTTGAGCCTAAGGCAAACGTGGTGGTACCAGGGGCCCAGCCCACAGGGACTGTCGCACAGTCAATTTACACAATGGGGTCTCAGTAGTAATGGGCAGATGGAAGTTCTTTATGGCTTTCCACCAGCATGGAAAAATTAGTTTCCTTCATCTAAAAGGATGAGATAAATGTTTTCTTTGGTGTTCTTTAATTCATCACTCACAAGAACACACCTATCACTCTACATATCTGGAAGGGAGGATCAGATTGATTTCTCTTTAATAAGAAAATGACTGGCCCACAAAGTACCTAATTAAGGCTAACTTTAAATTTTAAAAATATACTTAAGATTCTTGGTTGTGTTGGCTTGGAATCTGAGAGACCAATAGTTCTGAGGTGGCTTAGTAACAGTTTCACTGCAAGAGAGATCATTTTTCATGGAAAACATTCACCTGGTTTAGTGAAAAAGTTTTTTAAGAGACAGGGTCTTGCTGTGTTGCCCAGGCTGGAGTGCAGTGGCTATTCACAGGCACAATCATGGCGTAGCCTTGAACTCCTGGCCTCAAGGGATACTCCCTCCTCAGCCTCCTGAGTAGCTGGGACCACAGGCATGTGCCACCGTGACGGTTCACATGGCTTATTAAAATAGAGTCCCTCCCAGGGGTCAGCCTTGAAGTATGTCTCCTAACACAGGGAGATTATGTTGCTGAATGCCCTCCCCACAGGGCACTGTGATGCTGATGGAATCATCTGGTAGTTTTCTTTCCATTGTTTCTGCAAAGAAAATGTTAGTGATAAATTGAGGAATGTAAGGCTGTGAATACCTGTTTCTCAGGGAGAGTGACATTTAGGAGGGGGGAGGAAAAAAAGGAAAGCATTTGAGGGTAAAAGGACAATGAGTAGTACTTCTCTCCCTCTTTCCAAATCAGAAATTGCTTCAACCTTCCTTTTCCCTCATGACTCAGAAAAATAAAGCGATACAAAATCCAGTCTATTCCTATGCCTTGAGGCATGACTGCAACTAAACCATTAGGGGATGCAAATTGAATCCTCTCTGACTAAAATTCAGTGTATAGCACGCTGTCCGGGCCACATGCAAAAGCCAACCATTCATAAAGGGGCTTTTCCCCTGCACGTTGGTTGGCAGTGTCTGCTTAAGCACGGAGGGAAGTTTGACTTACAGGTCTGTTAAAAATAAAGCAATACTTTACAATTTTTCCTTAAGCTAACAGGTAATAAACCAAGATTGAAATCAGTTTGAGTCACTGAATTTTAAAAAAATGAAACATTGCATTAACTTGATAGTTTATGAAAAGCAGTGCTGGTGGTGGGGAGTAGATCACTTCTTTCTAACCTCATTGTACTGGAGCCAGGAATTAAACTATTCTTAGGTAGATTTTTCCTGCCTGCATTCAATCGATAAATAGGATTGAGGCATTTGCTCACTGTAAGTTCCCATGACTGCTTGAAAAAGCCAATGGCAATAGTATGACAGTTCCTCAAAAAAAAAAAAACCCAAAAAACTAAAATTACCATAGGATCCAGCAATTCCATTTCTGGGTATATATACTCAAGAAAATTGAAAGAAGGGTCTCAGAGATATTTGTGATATTTGTACACCCATGTTCATTGAAGTACTATTCACAACAGCAAAAGATGGAATCAACCCATTCACTCCATTGAGTGAATGGATAAGCAAAATGTGCTATATACATATGATGAAATATTATTTAGTTTTAAAAAGGAATGAATTCTGAGACATGATACAATATGGATGAACTTTAATGACACTAGAGTAACTGAAATGAGCCAGTCACAAAAGGGCAAATACTGTATTATTCCACTTACGTGAGGTACCTAGAGTAGCCAAATTCATAGAGATAGAAAGTAGAATGGTGGCTTCCAGAGAGGGAGGGAGCGGAAATGGGAAGTTAGTATTTCATGGGAATAGCATTTCAGTTTGGGATAATGAAAAGGGTCTGGAGAGAGTGGTGGTGGTCGAACAGCAATACGAATGTACACTTAAAAATGTTAAAGGTGGGGCCGGGCGCGGTGGCTCACGCCTGTAATCCTAGCACTCTGGGAGGCCGAGACGGGTGGATAGCTCAAGGTCAGGAGTTCAAGACCAGCCTGAGCTAGAGCAAGACCCCGTCTCTACTATAAATAGAAAGAAATTAATTGGACAACTAAAAATATATGTAAAAAAAAAATTAGCCGGGTATGGTGGCGCATACCTATAGTCCTAGCTACTTGGGAGGCTGAGGCAGAAGGATTGCTTGAGCCCAGGAGTTTGAGGTTGCTGTGAGCTAGGCTGATGCCACGGCACTCTACAGCCCAGGCAACAGAGTGAGACTCTGTCTCAAAAAAAAATAAAA
>CAUYRT010080762.1:0-13852 GCA_963574885.1 Lepilemur ruficaudatus
GTATAGTTCAGGATCCTGTTTTACATGCGGGATAAGTTTCTAAAGACTTCAGGTGCATATATTTTGGGAAATCAGCTCACTACAAATTGTGACTGTAAACATTGTACTGTAAATGTTTTATAGTTTTCCCCCAATAAAATTAAAAAAAAAAAAAAAGAGCTCGACAGGTCTCCCATTGGCCAACTTTGAACACAAAAATGAACAATGAGTAAATTGGTCATAAAATACAGAATAAATCTATGAGCTCAATGACCAAAAATAAATTTTTTTAAAAAAATAGAAGAAATTCATTTTTCACCACTGGAGGTGCATTACAACAATTCTTACTCCAAAACTTGGAAGCAAAGGAAAAGAACTTAGCATTTATTCTGCCTTTTTTTAAAGAAAGAACTATAATTTATCACAGTTGATGAAAGTAAGCCAGAAGTATGACAACATCTTGCCATCCCTAATGAAATAAATATTCCAGCCTCAGTTCACCAACAGACGCTAAAACTTTCAGGTAAAAGATTATTAGAAAATGGTATGATTGCAGGTGCCAAAGTCCTACCCCACTGGCCCCATTCCTTCTATTGGAGGAGGATTTTGACGAAATAACCAGAGTTGCCTCACCAATGAAAACCTACTTCTCATACCTAAGCAAATCGTGAATTTTAAATTAAGCTTATACAAGCACTTCTGTCCAAACTTCAGGGTTATTTTCAGAGTAGACAGGCAGATATCTCCTTTATGACAAATGACATATAAGGAACACTGTGAAAATATGGAGACAATCTTGACTTGAAACTAAAAGCTTGTCCCTGGAATCAAAAAAGTGAGTATGCAATGTCTTCAAGGATCCAAACTGCAAGTAAGCTGGTAGGCTTAGATAAGAAACCAGACTGTCAATTATGTGTTTAGCAGGGCTTATTTTTGCAGCCCAAATGGCTCAGTGAATGTCACAAATTAATTACCCACTGTGCAAGAAGGGTAGTTGTTTTTTCTTTGTATTTTAGGGGTGATAAGGATAGTGGTTCCAAGAGTATAGTCAACCAAGAAAAGTCTCTCATCTGACTCAAATACCCAACCCCGCAAAACCTCAGGTGGCACGGAGGAAATGACTGGGGGTAAACAGAGCTGTGCCCGTGGCAGTTAACCCACAAAGCATTTTAAGCTTCTTCCAATCTATCTGTTCTCCCCAGAAAGACCTCATGCGTGTGATACGTCTTGTCACTTTTCACCACATTGAACACCCAGCAATCCCTAGTCAGAATGAAGGCTGCTCATCTTACAAGCAATTTGATATTTCTCTTTCTCCAGTGTCTAGAACACCCTGGACTTTGCTTTGCTCCTCCTGTTCCTCATAGCACTTGTGAGAATAAGAGTTTGGACTTCCCAGACGCTGCCCACAGCCCCAAGTCCTGTAGCCTGCTCGCTCCCTCTTCTTTCCCACCAGCACTGTGACTGCCTCCAGGGCTCCAGCCACACAGCACCCACAGCCCACCGGGGACCAACCTCCCAGTGGGGAGTGAGTGTGAGCACCTTCTCGTGGCATGACCCTGGGCATGGATCCAGCTCCATCTAGGCCAGCAAGTTACTTCTCTGAGACTCAGGTCCCTCATACCCAAAATGGAATAATAAAACCTACAACGCAAGCTTGTTATGATGATTACAGATAACGTCTGTAAAGTTCCCAGCACAGTGCACAAAATAATCAGTAAATGCTGGCTGGGAATAACCGTACTCCAATAGCAGTTGTAGCATATTATTACTAGTCTACAGTCACTGTGTGCTAGTCACTGTTCTAAACACTTTAGCGGTATTGGCTCATTGCATTTTTAAAAGGTACTGTCAATTATCCCCATTTTATAGACAAGAAACTGAGGGAGTAACAATAATAGCAATAATAAACCCTTCCATGGCTCCTATCAAATGGAGCAAAAATTTGAAATCAAAAGAAAAAATTTAGTATTTATTCTGCCTTTTTTAAAAAAGAAATAACTGTAATTTATCAGTTGATGAGAGTAAGCGAGAAGTATACCAGCATCTTGCCCAAGTATCCCACTCTGGCAAACACACCTTCACAAAGCCTTTCATCACCACGAGCTCACACTGAAGCGGAAGTTAAACACTGGCAGTTCCATAAGTCAAACTATTTGTTGACCTATTTCTCTGCAGACACCATCCTTTCGCCAGAAATGCCCTTCCCTGAACAACATCCCACCCCCTTTAACTTTGTCTGCCTGGGAAATTCCTCTTCTTTCAAACTATATACCAAACTCACTTCCTCCAAGAATCTCCCTGGATTTCCTAAGTTTCCTCGGTGGCTTATTCCTTGAGAAGCCCCCTGCATTTTATTCATTTCACTTCCTTCCTTCTCTAATATTTGGTTTGGACACATGTCCGCCTTCCAAACTGGGAATACCTAGAGGGCAGTGACTACATTCTCCCTCTCTCTGTCCCTGCTACCAGCACAGCACCCAACACAGGCTTGGGGGGCCAAGTTCGGACACTTAACACTGAGGGGCTTTGAGCACCATCTGCACATCACTGTCCTCATCTGTGAAACGAGAACGAAATTGGAAAATGAAAATGGACAAAATATACAGAGAACCCAGCAAACATTTACTAATGCAATGGTGGACATGGTATCACTGCACACCACAGTAATCCTGACAGAGAGTCAAGGGGCCAACAAACCTGGTGAGGGATTGAGTGTTCTCACACAAGCTGAAAGAAAACACACCCTTAAGTTCAATAGCAAGGGGGGACAGGGCACTCCTAAAGCTGAAAGGCCTCCTCAAGTAACCCAGATCATTTCCCACCACACATCAGAAGCTGATTCAACCTAGGAACGCACTGAGCGCCATAACCCTGCTTAACACGGTGCTGGGGATCCCGCAGGTGCTCAAGAAATGCTAGCTGTTACAGAGACAGCAATTGTGACAGAAAATGTTATAGCTATCATTAGTTGATTCAGCAACAGTAAGACTCCTCACGGGAAATTCCTACAAATAAATGTACGAAGTTTGGTTTATTTACTATAAAGTCATATTTCCTACTCTGTTCAAAGAATTTCTTCAGTTGCATAACTTGATATGAGTTTTACTTTTCAATTTTAAGTATTAACTAGTCTGTTTTAAATGGGGTGAGCTTGAAACTTTTAAGACAGCTAAACATTCTTGTTCTCTTAAAAACGAAACAACTGATCTGAAAATATCTATCTGAAACCAAAAGTAGTATTTCTGGTATGCTTTCCCTCAAGTAGCAACATCACCTCTTTGATGGCATTTTCCAAACACCATGTCCACCTAAACCTCTTCTTTATTTTTTAGGTCTTGCTAGGACTAAGAACTACAAACTCTTCTTTTGAGCTTCCCTAATTCATACTATTTAAAATTTCTGCCCTAACGTTCAGAGTTGTCCAAGTCAAATATTTCACTTCCCACTTTGAAGTTACACGTGAGACCTCACCCGTAAACCCAAGGTGTCTCTCGCTTCTGGGTACACATTGTACTGGTATGTCTTTGCTGGCTGCAAGCTCCCCAGGGCAACAAACCCATTTAATCTACATTTTAGATCTGTAACTTTCTGCATAACTATAATGAGGATCTCTGTGTTGCTTCCTTGTTGCTGTTAGCCCACTTAACTTTAGGAAAAACTCCCTTCAATAAAATCAAACGGCAGTGCTTTATAGTTCTGTTTCAACGCTGAATGTAGTAGGAACTGAAAATAAAACATATGTTTCTACTGGAAAGGAATAAAAGCCATTTCTACTGAAAACACTTTACAAATCCTAAAAACAATCATCAAGACAACGGAAGTCATAAAACCAATGCCAGAAAAGGGTGACACTCAATAGTCAATCTTGCCCCAAACGTGCCGCATGATTCCTTCTGCAATCAAAGCCAGAACACAGAACCTATTACTGCAAGTTAATCTTCTGAAGTGTATGCAATTTAATCCGATTCAACACATATATGTATGTGTACTTGATTGGCTGTATCCCTTGCTTGGAGTGTGAAACTTGCTACATTATAGCTACCCAGGCAAATGTCTTCCACATATACTGTGTAATTTGCTTAAAGAAGCTGAAGACAAAGTAGAAAGTGTGAGGTATCAGGTGTAACAAGGTGACGGCAAAACAAGATCAAAGGGTAAAATAGTAACTTTGAAGTAGAAATCTGGTAGACACCACCTTACCCAAACGATCAAGGTGATCACCGCCAGTACCGACCGGGATAGGACACACTGAGAGGGTCACAGCATCACAACCATGATACTCCTACTGAAAGTGCACAACCTGAATCTAATCATGAGGAACTGGAGAAATGCAAATTAAGAGACATTCCACAAAATAACTGGCCTGCCCCTTTCAAAAATATCAAGATCAAGAAAAAGAAAGGCTGAAAACCTGTTCTAGATTAAAGGCAACTAAAAAAACATGACAAATGCAACATGGACTCTGGACTGGATCAAGGTTAAGAAGACTGATATCTAGAGGCTGAGGAGTTTGCTTTAAATCTACCCAGTCACTAGTGGCACAGCTTGAAACAGTAAAGCCCAAAGCTCTTTCTGAAATGGTAGACCTAAGAAGTGAGAGGTGAACTTCTAAAATTCATGCATTTTAAAAATATTTTTGTTTTTAGCCTTTAGCATTTCTTAGATCAAAGCTTGTATACTCCACCATGAGAAAAAGTATTGTAAGCACTTGACCTTCATGGATTTAACATTCACAATTTTAAGTAGACATTATTAATCATAAAAACCTATGAACTACAATGCTTTGTAAATAAACTGAGTCAAAAAACAGAATCAGGCTAGGCACGGTGGAGCATGCTTGTAATCTCCGCTATTCTGGAGGCTGAGGTGGGAGGATTGCTTGAGCCCAGGAGTTCAAGGCCAGCCTGGGCAACATGCAAGACTCAGTCTCTACAAAAAGTTAAAAAATTAGCCAGGCATGGTGGCATGCACCTGTAGTCCTAGCTACTCGGGGGCGGATCAGTTGAGCCAGTAGTGATCTTGTGTGCAGTGAGCTAGGGGGTGCCACTGCATCGCAGCGTGGGCAGCAGAGCAAGAACTTGTCTCAAAAAAAGAATCCTCTGTGTTATGTGGCTTACAAAGGAAGAGGGACTACAGCTAGTGAGTGAATCTAGTCGTCCATTCATTATGGATGTGCAAATAATAAAAATTTTAACTTTTTATAGGAGGAGAATATAATCCCAAGAATCAACTGTTCACAGTGTTAAGAAATAAATGCTAAAAGTTTTCACGTCCCAGTTTTGTTTTGAGAGTAAAGCTGACAGGCGTGTTAACAGAGTGAATGTAAGGTTTTGAGAGAAAGGTAAACGCTCAGAATAACAATATGGCTTTTACATTTACCCACCCGATAGCTGCATATAACATTTGCAAAGAAGGCAAAGTCAAAAGAAGGAACAAGTACAGGGATGGCAAAAAATCAAGGCTTTGATTTGATATGCATTATGTTTCAGATGCCTACAACTCATCAAAGTAAAGGAAGGTGGCTAGGAAGCAACTGGATATCCAGGTTCTGGGGAGAGTTAGTAATAAATCCAACGGAGGTATAGATACGCATACAGATATATGAAGAATGTGTGTGTGTGTGTATATATATGAGAGAGAGAGAGAGAGAGAGAGAGACTGAATGAATGAATGAATGAATGAATCTCCAAGAAAGATAACATGGGTGAGGAGGGAGAAGAGAAACTTGAACACATTGTGTCTACTTTGGCATCATTTGAAAATTTTGTAATGACAATGTATTACTTTAGTAATGAAGGCATTTCTTTTGTTTTCCCCTAAATAAAATAATAACCTGAGGAGGGGGAAAACTTCAACTCAGATAAACAAATGACTACCGTGAAAACAATACTCAGAGACAACCATTGTTAACTTTGTGGATTATTGCCTCCCGGGTTTATTTCCTAGACATTTCTTTTTATAAAAATACAGTTCAGTTTTGCCTATTTGTTTTAACACATATGAAATAATGCTGAACTCAAAGGTGGCAGCCATGGAACTCAGATCACATTTTTTGTTTTTATTGTTAAGTTTTCATGCTTTTAGAATGGAGGCTCCACTCTCCAGTTAATCAGGGTCCCCCTACCATGTCCAACTACTTTACACCCCAGCTCATTTATCTAGGGTACCACCTGGCATCTGAGGACATTTGCACTTTCTGTGCCTGCTCCTTAGAGCTTTGTGACTGGGTTCTCCCTTATAAAACTATAAGTGTGTTTCCATTTCATAAAGAATTATTTGTAAATGTAATCTTTAAATGAGCAGCTTTATATGTAATTCTCTACGCACACTTCTAATTTAGCATCATATCTTTCATAAAGTCTATCTTAGCATCCCCTCAAGGAGTCACTATCTAGTAACCGGTACAGTGAGGACTCTGAACCAAAATAGTTTCCCTTCAGTTTGTTCAGCAAATACTTACCACGGGCCAGCATAATTCTGGACAGTGGGGAATAAGACAGACAAAGCCCCTGCCCTTACGTTTTAGTGTATGAAAGAGAGGGACCAGATTTTAAAAAATGCTGAAGATAATTTTAGATAGTGAAAAGTGCTGTGTATAAAATAACATGTGAGAAAATAACCAGGAGCAGAGGCAGAGAGGAGAAAGAGGGAAAGCTGTTTAGCTAGGTGGCCAGAGATAGCCTCCTGAGGAAATGACATTTAAGCCAAAGCCTCAGTGAAGAGAAGGAGGCACACAAATACCACAGAGAAGAGCAACCAAGCACAAGGAAGAGGAAACAGAAGCCCTGGGAAGGAAAGGAGCTCAACGTGTTGGAAGAACAGCAGGCAGGCAGCGTGGCTGGCACATCGCAGGGAGGGACGGCACACCATGGATGAACCCACTGGCCACAGTAAAGAATCTGGATCTTTATTCCAACTGTAATGGGAAATTATCATAAAGTTATAAATAGAGACACAGTATGATCTCATTGAGGCTTGGAGATAAGTATGGTAGCTACGTAGAGACTAGAACGTAAGGAGCAAAAGCAACGGCAGAGACCTGTTAGGAGGCTACAACTACATCCAGCCAGGAGATGACGGAGGCTTGACCCAGCATTTCAATAGTTGTGGCAGTGAAAGGTGTTCGGATTGAAGATACGGTTTGGAGGTAATGTTGATAGGACTCAATGACAGAATCAGGACTGTGGTACTGGGGGAACAAAGAACAGCTCCCCTCCCTATGCTATGAGTGACTTTTTGTCTCACCATTTCTCAGCACTCATCGTGCCGGGTTGTGTCCAGAGGGTACAGGCAATAATACTTGTAGAATCAATAACAAAACGTAAAACATATTGTATCATCTCACTTACCCAAATTGGGATCAGTAGGCTGACGTTTCTTAATTTTAGCTTCAGATATAGCAGAATAATAGGCACAAGTCATCTTGATCAGCCACGTTGCTCGAACCATGGGCACAGAATATTTAGCTAAATATGCAAAAACATCCTCTTTTTTACTAAGGATGGGAACCTAAGAAGAAATAACATAGCATATTTATAATAATCAAATACTGTGTTCATCAATTACACAAACCTTAAGAAAGGGGAAGCAAAAAAAAGAGGCTATAAGTTACCTACTGGCTATAAGGAAGTATATGCTTAATGGATTTTCAAATAATGCATGCAGTTAAAAGAAAAAAGAAACATTTTAAGCCAATTTTCATTAAGAAAAATGAATCAAAACTATGTTTAGCGTAATGGCAAAACAGTTTCATCAGTTATGCTTTCTTATTTTAAAAACACATTATTTTCAAATTCTCACATGCTGAGAGCTACTCGTCAACAGAGCAGGAAAAAATAATTTCATGACAGCCCTCCAAAGAATTTCTCAAAATTAGAAGGGACAGATCAAGTGAAAAATTGTCCTCTATATTTTATCCAGGAACATTTTTTTGTATAAAGCTTCTGACTAACATTTCATAAGAGTAACAATTTCCAGAAAGCTTCTAAAAGTAGTTAACCCAACACTTAAAATAGAGGCTAAAAAAATGACAGATCAGTGAATCTGCCTAATAAACACTGAGCTACAAATAGCTGGATAATTAATTCTCTGGTTAAAAGTAGGCACTTGAGGCAGTTAATTATTTCTTACAGACCACAAAGGTACTACTTAGCAAATCAGTATCCCAATGTATCACTGAATGGTTTGAAAGAGTTAATTCATTCCTCTAGCATCCCTCATAAATACCCTAGGAATAGCCCATTCATCTATTTAATCTATTCAATACATGAATATAAAGAAAAACAGTGAACAAAGGGTATGTTAGCTATGATGCAGCAGGATGGGAGCAACCGGACTGAGAGGTGAGGACATGCCAGCCCCAGGGATGACCCCCTCTATACTCCATTCCTGGGCCTGGCCTGTTTCTAAAGCCCTTCACTCCCAGCCTCTCCATTCATGAGCTGTGATAATACCAACCCCATCCACCCCCCATAACAGTTACAAGGGTAAAGCAAAATAATTACATGCATCAAAATCATAAGAATAATTATTCTGTTGCCAGTTCCAAGGATTTCTCCATGACAGCCACAGTGGCCCTGGACTTGATCCTTTGTTTAGTTTAGAGGATCCTGAACACTACAACCACAGATATCAAGAGCCCTGGTCTCTCTACCCCAAACTCTTACTTAATTTTGTGTTGAAAATCAAGGCTTCAAACTAGCCTAACTGATTGACAGAGCATGCCACTTTTCCCATAGCTAACCAAATCCTCACTTATACAGTGGATTTAGTGCATCATGTTCCAAATTTGACTATTCACACACTTGGTACAAAGTATGATCCTAACATTAGAAGACAAGTATTTTTTGCATTATGTCCCCCGAAAACAAGCTATTTCACTCAGTCTTACCAAAGAAACATCAAGCTGTTTCAATGCTGAAGAAAAAGCTGCCTGAGTTGGACACTGAGATGTAGTTTCAGGGGCAACTGAAGAGACTTTTGATCGTTTACAGCCGCTGCCTTGGGTGCTGACTTCAGAACACAGCCCCCGTGACAGGGGTGATTACACAGCTCAAGCACAACTAAAATGGAGATGAAAATCACACAGGCCAAAGCTAGAAAGCGCCCACTCTGCAGGCTAGATACATTTTAACAAAAAAAGACACAATTTAACAAGAAAACTTCCTAAAAATTTAGCTTACAAGGCACATTCTCTCATGGCTATCATTTAAGTCAGGGACAAGAAAAGCACAGGGTTAAATATTCAGTTCAGGACCTGAGCTGCTGCCTTTCCCTAGAATATATAGTATGGTATCAGCGGGTTAAACGTTAGCTGTCAAGGTGAGACTGCCCCTCATTCAGACATGCCAAAAGGGTACATAAGTTAAGGCCTAACACATAAGCAAATGCAAAGCAAAGTTAGCACCTCCAAAGAATCACTACTAGTAGCATCTTTCATAGATGCCTAAAGGATTCTTTTGAATAGCAACTGACAGGAGAAAAAAATAAAACATTTAAACATGTGAAATACTGAGATGAAACAGCAAACAAACTTAGTCATGGATCTTACACTACTAAGAGCACAACACAACCCTCTCGTTCACTGCTCCTACTGGCAGAATACTAAGAAAACTGGTTGACTCAAACCAAGGGCTTTAGAATTCAAAAGAACACATGTGAAGAAAGTTATTCGATTAAGAAATATATTGATGATTTGGTCAAATCCACAGTTTGGGCCAATTCAGAAAGGAAAAAATGTTCACCCTTACTAAAGTATGACTTCCTCATGGTGTTGGATTCCATTTTTTCAGTAAAGAAACCATCTGACTTTAAATTGTAGCTGAAAGTAGGAAATCAATGGGCAGCTGTTTGATTTCTAAGTCAAGCTAGAGCTGCATCTAAGTACCTAGAGAAAATTAAGACACCTAGCATGTGCCGGCTGTCCTCGTACCATCTTCCCCTTCGGATATGCATTACCATTGGCATCCTCTGCTAAGCAAGGGTGCAGGCAAAAGGAAATTCCATAGACCACAGTAATCAAGCCAACTGAAGTGAACAGGTGAGAACCAGTCAACTGTTCAAGACCTAGAAGAACATCCCTAGATGTATGATGTCTCCTTTTCCAAACCAATCTATAATCATGATTGAGTTAAAAGGTCCTTTACAGCCCTCTCTGTGGCTAAACACTTGGAGCACTGTGGAGTTTTATAGTAACAGAAACCCAGGTCCAGAAACATGATCCATCCCATAAAGGAAACCATTGTGAACTCTAGATAAGAGCTCGAAGATGACTCAGGATTTTAGCAGGTAAATAGAGGTTTTCTGTCATACCAAAATTAAAAAAGTATTTGAACTTTCTAATATGATGAACATAGAGAGAATGCAATTCTTTATACAACTCTGAAAGAGCTTTCACGAGCTCAAGAAGATGATATGCTGAGGAGGGGAGGGGAGGGACTCTGGAAATACCCAAGAAATGAATACTTCAAGATATAGTCAATGGTTGTATAAAGAAAACATCTTTTAAGTTTGCAAGGAATTAACATCAGGGCTTACCTGAGTAACACCTGACTTGGCCAGAGGCAGCTCCTAATAAAGAAAGAAGAACAATGGCTAATACACTGCACCATAATTCATCTCCCTCCTAAAAGATGAGAGACCACTACACCCCTAGAGCAAGGGCATCAACTCCTCACTAGCATTCACTTTCATGAAACACCGAAAAAATGCATTCTAAAAGCTTATAAAAAAGGAAAATTTATTATATAAAGACAGATGCCAGGCTGACAACATTGTGAATATAAACTGTTAGTCAAAAGCTATCAAATATTGAAGGATGCCCTATGACTTATATGGCCTTCAGATACAATCATAGACCACAGTGGTACCACACAGTAAATTTCACCCCTGGAAAAGAAGTCCTGTACAGTTCAGCCTGGGTTGAGACAGTGGCACTGACTGAATGGTAAGAGGTAGCTATGCTGACTGTTGTTATGCTTTTTAAGGATTTCATTTGCCTTTAACCACTGAAATCTATGCAAGGCAATATGATGTTAAGACATTAATGCAAATAAAGCCAGTGGAAGCTACAGGCAGTACTTTTAAAGAGTTCTTTAGAAAATAAGCAAATATACAAAGGAGCTCTCCTATAAACTGGGCCTATACCAAGCTGGTAATGAACACTTAATACTAGGAACAGAAGATAGGTACCCCTAAAACTATAGGGCTTCAGGGGAAACGAGAAAAGACCCCTGGGATTATTTCGAAGGTGTACAAGAAGTCAAAGATCAAGGCTGAGAGGGAAGTTTCTAGATTCTTACCTAAATTTCAAAAAGATATATTATTTGGACTATAAGATCATTGAATCTGCATATTATTTCCCACTTCAGGAAAATAACCAAAGGCAAAGATTTTAAAAGAACTTCCCACACACACCCCCACCAAAAAAAGCTGGAAGGTATGAATAAACCTGCCCATTTTGTTCTAAAACTTTTTCAAAGAGCAAGCACACACAGAATCACAATCTTTATCTCACTTGCTAGGAAGGAGACTTAGCTTGAAGCATGTGAATGGGTACTTTTAAAGACAAGAAAATAACCTCGAAGCAAGGATCTTTTTAACGAATCTTGGATCTCTTGACCTAAGAAAATTGAAAATGTAATAGAAAAGGAAACAAAATCTTACTGCCTGTTCTTGACTTAAAAATTTTATCTACCTGAAGTCCACATAAACTGCTTGCTATGTGGAACGTTTAAGTTGACAGATGTCCTTGGCACCACAGGAAATGAAAATGAAGGGGAAACCAGCACGCGGGCAGCACACCTGTGATGCTGCATACCTGCCATTCAGGCTTCCACTTTCACAAATAATTGGGCAAAAGAAATATATACTTGAATGTCATCTCCAATGACTAGCTCCATTTTTGTAAGACCATAATTAAAAAAATGTAAGAAATACTTGATACCTTTTTGGCCAAAATAGCAAGTGGTTTATTTCCTGCTAAGTCAGAAAACCAACTATGAATTGCACTCTGGGATCGAGCAGTAACCAGCCAATAATTATCTTTCGCATTAACTTGTGGTTTCTTCTTTCCGGTGTCCTGGAAAGTGTTAAGCTTGAGTTTCTCAGCTAATATACTGCTAAAATAAGCTCCAATCTATAGAAAGAAGAAACAAAGAAAAGAAAAAATTTAAAACAGTAAGTATCTTAGTATTTTATCTTCATTGTTTTAATTGAAAATCTTCATACATCCCATCAGGAAATAAGTTGGTAATTTAAGTCCTTGAACCCAAGAGCTGTGATTTCCTTATATTAATACATGTTGTAAAAACTCACATCACTTTTGTTCTACTATTAACAAGTATAGTAGCTCAAGGAAAAATAAGAGCCCTTGGAAATCTCTGGTAAGATGAAATTAACTACATCCTGAATAAATTTCAAGAGAATGGATTCTGATTTAATCCTTCAGTTGTACTTTTTCATACTACACACTGGTCAGGAAGAGAATGTTTTTCCTGAGAGGTGCTCCATACAAGAAGAGAAAGTCTAGGAATCACACAGTAATCATTTCTTTTCTTGTTTCATTTTAATAGCACATATTTTTCTAGATGAAACTCTGTATTTATACTCAATGCTTTTTTTAAAAAGTCTAGAGAAATTTAATTTATTTAAATGACAAATCACAAAAGGTTCGATTAAATTTGGTATTCATCATTTTTGATTGGGCTGCCAATTTCATGAATACAAATGTTTCAAGAAAAAGCCGATTGTTACCTGCTCTGAAAGGGGGAAACTGGCAAAAGGAGCTTCTGTGCATTACTATATCATTTTCATATTAACCAAATTAAAAGACAGATAAGGGAAGCAGGAAGGGACAGGAAGAAAAGACAAGAAAGGGAATAAAGTAATACCTAAAAATTCAGTGAATCTATAGAAATCCATAGGAATTTTTAAGAATCCTATGAAAGCATCACATTTTAGACCACAGGATTCCTTAATAATATGGCACAGTCAATAATTTCTAATAAATAAGCCCAATAAGATTAGCAAACAGTGGCAACTATGACTAAAATATGTACGCTGGTGAAACAAAATAACTACCTTAGTTAATATTCATGAGTCAGTAAAAAATTAGTCTGTAGGCTGGAACACAGTTGTAAGCCACTAGCTAAGTTTACATACCAGTGTGAAAAGCTGGTACAACTACTTTTACTGTGAACTAATATTCCTTGATCCTTGTGATTGATGTATGATAAAAAGTCTCTTTTGGTGTGTTGATGTGTATGGTAATAAAAATTAGATTAAGTAGAAAAAAAGCCTGAGAGTTTTTCTTTTTTTTAAGATAAACAACCTCATTGTAGTTTTTGTGATGTTTTTTAAGCAAATGTTTGCAGAATGTCCAAACAGTGAATAAATTAAGTACAAAAACACAGCAAAACCAGTCATTTAGAAACAAGCAGCCAATAGCAGCCAATTGTTTAATTTTAAATTTCTCAATTGATATTTGATCTTTGAACCAAGGGCACAAAACACCTACCACTGCAGACGGTTTTATACTTAAAAGGTCTTTTATTTGCAATTATGCATGAGCATTTTATTAATAATAAACAAAGGAATAAAACTGAAAAAAAAAGTAGTCTGAGCAATCTGTTTTACACTTATACTCTCTTCTATGTTCTTAAGGATAGCAATGGAACATGGGAACTGCATGTATGTTTTAATTCTTGCTAACAACCTTGTAAACAAAGTCAAAATTCCCAAGAAAGCAAGAGAGGAGAAAATATACATTAGGGCTCAAAAAAAGGCAAAACAGGCCAGGTGCCGTAGCTCACACCTATAATCCTAGCACTCTGGGAGGCCGAGGTAGGTGGATCGCTCAAGGTCAGGAGTT